>JAUTBZ010135168.1:0-13540 GCA_032361785.1 Lepetodrilus galriftensis
ATACTTGTCAAATACAGTGGAAAATACCATTTACAACCAATCCAGGGCCAAAAATCACATCTATGCCGTACTGACTATGGTACGGAGCTTCCGGCTGGCGGCAAATTCAAATCAATTAGCGCTTTATAACCTATAGGGTGGCTCCAAGAGATTCCCGAAATGTTAGGGTTAATAACTAACTATTATATTTCACACAATTCAATAATATGATGTTTTTTACATATCCTGCAATTTTCAAGTCCCTATTTCATATACTTGATCTGCAGCCGCGTAATTAAGAACAAACGTAAAAAGGATTCAATGTCAGAGTCCAAATAGTTGCCTTGGATTTACTGAAATGTGTGATCAATATGGCCTCCATCTGCTTCAAAAAGTGACTTGAGTCTTTCTTCCCAACGTTAAATAGTACTCCTGATTTCTTTTCAGCTTCGTTTGGAGTTCACGTTCATTAAACACCTCTGTGCGTCCTTCTAAAACTTTCTCTGACAACGAATTCCAAATGGAATATAGACCACTGGGTTACGGTCTGCACTTTGGAGTGGCAACTCATCTTTTTTATGAACTCATCCACAGACTGATCTAAGTAGACTTGCCTTGTTCTACTAGTGTGAGCAGTTGCCTCAGTTTTTAAAACCTCATCATAAAATCATATTTGTACTTGTATGAAGTTTCATAGAAATATAGTGGTTAATTACAAAGTAATTGACCTTTAAATCGATAATTTTTAGAAAATGGGTCATCCTCTATAGATCCAATGCGTTGTAGCATTCCATTTTTCTTCTTCGTACGTCTCCAAAATACCGCTAGTACCACGATAACACGACCTTGCGCCCTACTCAATCTTTAGAGTATTGAAGTTACGGGGAACATTGTCTATCCAGGAAGAACTGTAAGGTGGATACCGGAACCCAGTGAAGTCACTAATGAGCTACGTAATTGATTATGCAGATATAATTCACAGTCAACAGAAGCTCACGACACAGTCATTGATTACCTGATAATTATAAGTCATTGGTGGCATCCCACCGTAGAGAAAAGATTACATCCTATGGGCAATGGGAAGTAGGCTCCTTTTTCCTTTTTCGATATTCAAAATTTTGAATAAGGAGCTAGTGTTCTACGATACATAAAATATTATGTAATTCAGATTTGGTAGGTGCAATATAAAGGTCTCAATACAGCCTATCGGCCTATGTAGGTGTCATATGAGCACACTTCCGGTTTAGGCACATTTTAAGCATTTTGGTGATTTGTCGTCTAGTAAAAGTACGGTACGTGAGAGATATTTCGTGTTAATACATTAAATAGTTGTTATTGGTACCTTATAAATGCCTAACTTCATAATTGAGAGAAAAAAACTAGAAAAAGTGTAAAAAACTTTGAATATCGAAAAAGGAAAAAAGAGCCAGCTTCCCATTGCCCATCCTATGTGCAATGCTTCACACGTTTTCTTAAAGTGCATCGGCTCTAGTTTTGGAGTTTGAAGAGTTGTTTCTCCAATACGAAGCATCGTCAAGGGCAATCACGTTGTTGAACAATATAATACATGACAATCGTAACTTATATTAACACTTTATGCGAGTTAATTGTAGTTTGAAAATGGATATGAAGATATCCAATATGCATCTATGAACAATAGTAATTGTAATAATAATAATCGAATAACGATCATATACTACTACTAATAATTAATAATAATAATAATAATGATGATGACGATGATAATAATAATAACAATGATGAAATTACTAATACTGATTAACATATGTACCGTATCTACACATGTATTATATTAATAAACAAGTTAGACATGAATATTAAATTGTTTCATGGCAATAGGTCTTTACAAGAGCCGACTATATCCAATGCAAGTTTGAAACTTGCCTCTGAAGCAGTATATAACAGTCCTACGGTAAATATAACGTAATGCTTTATTGACAGATATGAATATTTTATGAGGATACAGCCTCGACAAATAATCCTTAATATATTGAAATTGGCATACCAAATTGCAAGACTTAAAATCGGTTGATTTCTATCTTATAACAGATAATAAATACAATCGTTTCTAATGGATTTCTTTCAGACTTACAAGATAATATAATAGGGGGTTTACAATTATATTGCAAATACTACAGGAACATTGCAATGTATGAGGTTACAAAGTGCCTTTAGTAATGAAGAAATGGATGGAGACGGATGAAGCCAACACAAGTAGACAACTGGGAATGGCTTTGATATAGTATAGATCTATTCCATTGTGAATATACAGTTATTACCGTTCCCAAAACTCATACATAATTTGAACTTTGAAGTTCTTTTCAATTCTGCAACATTAATATATCCACGCTATTAATGCGTCACTCTTATGTAATGTTTTCATAATATCAAATAGAAAATAAACTATATATTCTGCTATAAATTTTGTAGAATAAATATATAACGACATAAAACAGGAAACATTACATAGTTAAGCATTACTTTTGATAAATGTTGTTCATCTAGGTTAATACATCGCCTCTAATAGAATACCGGTATGTCAATGTTTATAAGTGGTACCAGTCATTGCTTTCTTTCAAATCTAAATGTTTGATCTAGCTGATCTGAGATGATAAATTGTTAGATCAAATAGTTCTAATTGAAATAAATTTCAAATGTTACCGTACAGATATCGAATCTATAAGCCTACTCACGCCTTCTTCCGGACGCAAAGACTACCGTAAATTGTACGCAAATACGGACGAAAGCTACATGCCACGTAAAACAGATATAAGACCGCGTTGGAATCGTGCTTTGGCATACAGGCTACTGGAATGTTTCCACAGTGCAACATAGGCCATCAAGCCTGGTTTGCCAATATCATTTTAGACTTGCAGAACCAATAAGATCAACCCATTACCAAATGGCAATATAATATTTCTTGCCGTACCTCCGGTTTCTGTCTATGCTATTAAAATATCTCTATTCTTATTATTATCGTATTACATAATTTGGTTATCATTTGGCGCATGAACATTTGTTTGCCGCATTGCATGCACTCTTTCAAACAGCAAATATAATATTGGATCAAAATACAAAGTACACATGTTTCAATTTCATATCATCTTGTTGAATTACTTGATTATTGATATTAATCTCACAAACTAAATTAGATTGACGGAAGAATGGGTTTCAATGATGTCTGCAATAGTCTTCACTGGTTGGATAATTAACATTCTAATCCCAACAGAAAACCGTGGACGAAAGTGGGCGATCACAAATCAAACGATTCCTTTTGATGTGAGAACTGTGGACCAACATTAAAAGGCGGGTGAGAGCACTCCTGAATCCGCTCGACGGACAGGTTTAGCTCCTATATTGGAATTAGTGTAGCATAGTCAACTGTCCATGGACCCTGATCTTCAGTCAAACCACGTCCATGCGTTCAAGGAAGAGGATTTATTAACTCTTAGGATAATTTAATATTTATGATTATTATAATTTCGGTATCCAATGGACTATTGAATTTTCAACAGCTGAGTATAAAACAAACATAGTATACATGTAGATAAGTATATATTATACTCAACATAAAAAAGTAATGGCCTGTGGATATTTAGTAAGGAATCTCTCTACAACATTTCGGAAAAGCTTGAAGAATCTGATAGAAGAATGCGTTTGCAAGTTCTTGAAGAATACATCGAGCTAATGGACGTTTGGAAATTATTTTCTCTTTCTTACAATTATATAAAGTTAAATATTTACATATTCCAAAAGGCTCATGACATTTAATTATTGTTGTTAAATATAATTTGCAAAATAATACTAATCAAATAACAGCCATACAAGTAATGCTATTGCACATTCCGTATCATAAGACATGAAGAAGTCTGCGTAGTCAAGATAGTTATTCAGAGAATTGTAATGTTTTAAATTAATGCTATTAAATTACTTATTATAATCTGATACTACAAAATCAATACGTACAATGTTGTCGGTTGTTGTCGCCCTGCAGCCAGACGTACTTAATGTTGACACTTTGCTCTCAGGTTTTCGCACACACCGAGTTCACAGTACGTTCTTGTACTCACGTACGTATTAAATGTTTCAGAACAGGGGAACACATAATAACCGCGTACATCTACTCCTTTGTAAGTGCTGAATGTGACTTCCTTTCCATGCATAATTTACCAGTCTTTGGTGAAGTTTGATAAAAATATCTTACCTAATTATAACTATAAAGGAAAACTGGAAGAATGATGCTTCCAGTAAAATAACACTTCTGACACATTTTGTGAAATCTTATGTTATACTGTATAGTGAAAATTCTTAGCGATAACATTGTATGCTTATATGAATGTTGCACATGACAACTGGTCATTGAAATTCAATATTAAGTAATTCAAATATGATAATTAATAAATAATGCCTGTTAACTGTTATGACTTTAGCTGCATATATGGATCCACGTCTGAAAATTCATTACAGGCCCCGTACAGAAGTTCTTAAAGAGCACAGTTCTGAGGTTGACTTTCAAGGACTGTAAATTCGGACAAGTTGTAGTTATCAGTAGTATTCCGTTCCAATAGTAGAGACACGTTTATTTTTCTGAAGCGATGTGATTGACCTAGTAATAACATAATGGACGTCATCACCTGATGATGAGAAAGTGATGACCATACATTTAGGTGGAATTAGGTCGCACGCAAATGGCCCGATTTCATCACGGTACCTCTTTGATTTCCAGATGATGAAGTCCACCAAATACGTTCAGACTGAAAGACAACCATCAACCCTATGTCCTGTATAATGGAATCGATTTGAGAGTGAATTATGTCATTAGATTCAGTCAGATCACCCTTTCAAATTGAATGTTTTGTTTTGTCGTGTGTACTCGTTTTTATATCAGCAGATGAATAGAAGCTCTCACGACTGTCTATTGGGTTGTTAAATAAGCACTGCCGAGCACTCATAGCGTCCAAACAGTGTATTGAGAACTGAATTACATTTACCCATGAAGTCTTCGATTACATTGCGAGTCCAATATTCACAGCTATGTCATTCGTGTTGGCTCATTACATATCATATCAAATTACCATAAACAAGCAGTCATCATATAGGATCAGGGGAAAGCGATCGCTTTCATTTTAGGCATATACATCTTTCTTCGTGACAGAAATGGCATTATTATGATACGGTGTAAATATTATTTATCAGGATAAAAAAAAACAGTAACCACTGGCACTGTTGGCTAGTGAGATGCAACGAGTGCAATGCCAATGGTTAACTTGTGGTTTTAATCATATTCCCTACCGTAACGTTGTGATGTCGGTTTGGTCGATGGTAGGAGCAGAACCCGCTATTACTACATATTACGGCAAGTCTACGAGGCACTAATGGTATAGAAACAAATGGATGATAGCTGTGAGCAGGTATTAACAAAGACTAATGTGTCCAAACTGCCAGAACAAGCAATACGAATATACCTGCACAGCCAACATGGTTAAACCCTGAAGTTAACAGTATATACAAAATGTGTATGTAAGTAATATAAGTAAAGGATTACGCGAGATCAATGCTGATCTACGCAATGACAACATAACAATGGCAATACATTCAGTGTACCGTATATTTTTTGTTATTCATTGGAGATCGCCGAAGAAAACGACGTGTGAGAATACGATCTTACTTCATAAATATATAATATGTATGGGTACATGAGTGCGGTATATGGCTCGTCTAAAGAAGCACGTTCATGCATGTGCAAGGTCGTAATTGAAACCGATCTTTCAAGAATAAAGCAGAACAATAAATATAAGCAGGTTATCAGCTGGCTATGTGTTTGTGCTTACTTAGGTTTTGTTCTTTGTATACTACAGTGAAGGTATTATACTAGAATACAGTTGTTATGCTTGACTGATCACTACAGCAGTGATTGTAGACTATACATGTACACCTTTGTGACTCGTCAATAAACGATTCTACTCTCTCTCTCTCTCTCTCTCTCTCTCTCTCTCTCTCTCTCTCTCTCTCTCTCTCTCTCTCTCTCTCTCTCTCTCTCTATCTCTCTCTCTCTCTATCTCTATCTCTATCTCTCTCTCTCTCTCGCTCTCTCTCTCTCTCTCTCTTTATCTCTCTCTCTTTCTATCTCTCTCTCTCATGCACTTAGTATGTTTGGTCTGCTTGAAATTATGTTGAGCATGTGTATAGAACCTACTTTCTGCGAAGGGCCTCTTGGTGAACTCTGGACACACCCAATTAAGTGCACTTACAAGGATAGGTATTTTCACCCGTTCCGTTGACAACATGGATATTTAAAGAGAAAGATAATCTTACCAAAATGTCTTTTGATAAAAGAAAAACATACCATATTTCAACATGAGTTGATAGCTGTAATTATACCCAATCCTTGGTTTCCCGACAATTTTATTTGTGTTGTACGTTATCGTCTAGTGTTGATTGTTGTGATATAAAACAAACATGCATTAGAATTAGATTATTTGTATCAAGCAAGTGCATTTGAGCAATACACGGTAGAGCAGTGCACGCTATGCTCCGCGTATGAAGTTGTGCGACAACCTGGTAGATGCTCGTGTTACCTAGGTCACCTCTGTATGTCAAGGACAGAAATGGATCAGATGACCTTATCACTTCGTCCAATGGGTGATCAGATATCCAAACGTGCCGTGATCAATAAAAATACGGTATATCACTGTCTGGAACTGAGCTCACAAACAAACTTGACTTTGAGGTTTTTGTTCAACTGCCAGCGCTTTTATTTGAGTAAAGTCGCAGCTTTTAGTTTTTATTCAAGTATCCTGAGAACTATATCTGATAAAATGTGTTGTGTCGATAGTATGTAATGAACAATGTTTATTGTCCTCATTTAGAAGTTTACGTTAGTTTGGCGTAACGGTATGCATCCTCGCAAACACAGACCATTATGACTACACTAACCCTCCGTAAGATAATAATATATTATGTTAGTGTGGCCATAATGGCCTGTGTTTGCGAGGATGAACGGTATGGAACACCGAATAATGACCGAGTGTTATTCGAATCGGAACCGGAAGCTAATCAACATCAGATCCATATCCACTGCTGTCAACAATACGACGTATCATGGTTGTAAGCGTCATACTGTTTGCCGAGTTATGAAAGTGTAAACACTCTAAAGTGCGTTTGAATATATATGCTTGTTTCTAAATGTCAGTGGCGATAGTAGACCTATTAATTTATCGGAACATATACATATGTATTTGGTACATTAAGATTCGTGAGATAAGACAAGCCATATATAGGCCTACACTAGTGTTGCGTACTTTGGACTATACCTTGGTTATAAATGCAAACTACATTCACTTAGCATGCAGTTAATCTCTTTTGAACCTCCCACAATGTTCGCTGCTGTAAGATAGGTAGAATTACATGCCACTCCTGTAACTTTGCAGTTCCGATATACTGAATAATGTACGATAAATCTATTTGTATATTCTTATTCACTAAGGGAAGTAACTAGAATAAATGAAAACGGAACAACCAGCTTTCGATTTAAACTGATTTAATGGTGCTATATCACATGGAATTAATAACATGAGGAATACGTAGTCCGTTGTATGAAGTACTTGTGCAGTCACAAGGAATGTAAATATTTTGGGGTAAGTCCTTGTCTGACCAGTAGGTGTGTTCAACTATCTGTGATGGCGCGGGTTTAAATTGAAGCAACAAGGACCGTGACTTGTATAGCAGGCTGTTCTCAGTTCCGCCGAGGTTCACGAATACCTCTGTGATGGATGGCAACCCCTATTCAGAGTATCTCGCACATTTATCGGTCGAATTTCAAAACCTATTGGTTAGTTTTTCTGTCATCAATTAAAATGCCAGTATTTAAAACACGTATACATCAACACAACGTTTGATATAGTCTGCAGCGTGCAGAAAGATAGATTGTTTGCTTCCAACGTGAAATTGGATTCCATATTTACATCCAGCACATAGTGTGTATTTGACAACGTGTGCTGACAGCATACGTGCAGACATGGGGCTAGACGTACGTTCACTGCGCTACGTACGTACGTACGCAAAGGTCGGCGTAGTGCATTAGTGAGCAAAGTTCACGGCAATTACCTCCCTTGGTTCGTGCGCACAGGTCGTGCTACGTCTCGTATATATATACAAATAATTGGTTCAGTAAGTTCATAATAAGATGATTGATAGATACACACAGATGGTACACACGCACTTAACTATATTAGTCAGAACTATCAGACGGTCGGACCGGAACACTGGGCAATCTTATGCTGACTGTCCAGTGTTCATATTTACATTAGATTTTCCAAGACACGAGGGTGAGGTTTTATTTACTACCCAATCTAATTGTTGTGACATTATACCAATGGTAGCGATGACATCACAATGTAATGGTATATAACAATCCAATGCTTGGGTCAAGCGATATAATCAGTACTGACATTAGAACAATCAAAGCTACTTGCTCTTCTACAAGAGATATCTCCTGTGGAAGTCAGTATTGGGAGTAGGTGTAGGTATACCATTGTATAAGTCGAGTTTCCACTAGCCTTCCCTGATGACCATAGGAAACATTTGTAGATGGGTATAGCCAAGGTAAAGCTAGAGCGCATCCGCTATCGTAAAATGTGTTCTGCCTCGCACCGTATAGTAATGTGTTATTGTATGAGTTATTAGTTAAAAAACCACGCACAATGCTAATAGATGTACATCCACGTACTAGGCCCAAGAATATAATGTATTAAATATTCGTGTTAATTCTAGCTACGCCATGTTGTTTTTATCACGCGACCAAATTTCGCGGTGTTGGGAGATATACCAATACCCATAAACAAATATATAATGGTCAGCAGCAAAGACTATGGGGCTGCTCCTTTCTAGCTATTCTGTCTGTACCTTCCATACGACGCGTGCGCAGTTACACTGTGCGGTGTTGATCCTTGGTAACTGCACATGCGTCGGAAAGAAAGTACAGACAGGACACCTAGGAAGGAGCAGCCCCCTGGTGTAGATAGTGTCGACTTCATGTTGAATACGCTGTACGTAGTATAGGCCTACGTCAGTCACTGGTGCTGATGGAGCAAGAACTCTGACACAGCCTTTCATATACTAGTACTACTAGTACTATAGGTACATCCGACGTCATTCCATTTCCATTACCATGACATACGTGTCGAGCGTAGACTTGTATAGCTCATAGCAAGCCATGACCTACTAAAGTGGCGTTACAGACAGTGCCATCATGATTGCAATGAAAAGTGTACGCACCTTCAGAACGTGGAATTCTATTCATTTCTAAGTTAGCTTCCTGTATATGTAGGCTGTAGTACAGAAAGGGCAAGATGTCTACGTCATGCGCGAATGTTTACGTCGGGGGTGATGGAGCTTCAAAGTGTATATGGAACTGGAGTAGAGGGCGTGTTTTCAGGTTATTTGTATCTGTCCGACAGTGTCTACATATTACTAAATATTGTAAAAGAAAGCGACAATATACTTGAAATCTATGTAGGCCTAGATAAACAACTTAAGACACTTTTCACATCATTAATCCGATTGCTTAGGCGGAGTAGGTGGGCTTTTGTAAAGGATAAAAGAAGTATAATTAAATAGATTATTCACGATCTACATGCCCTCCTATACAATACGGCGTAACATTAAGGTAAACGTAACTCTAAGTTTGTTAATTTTGTAGATTGCTGTTACTATACGTTTCGAGTTTAGGTACCGCAGAACCCAGAATGAACACGCATCCAATGCGAATATACCTTTTTAATAAGTAAAATATTTTGAGTTTTTCGCCTACAATCTGTGTTGACTATTTCTAGCATTAGTAGCCCCGGACCTATTATATACAGTGTAAGCAAGTCAGCATATTGGCTAGGAAACATTATGTCTAGTCTGTAGTATCAATAGCGGATAGGAATGTAACTTGAAGCAATAATTCATATTCAATATAACTTATTTGTATCCAACGGATGTGGATTTCGTCACGTTCACACCGTAAGATAAAACTAATATATAGTATAAGAATGACAGGACGTACCTCCCAGTGAAACGTCTTTCCTGTAAAAGATTATGGAAAGTTTTTCTCATTATATGAACCGGCGAACCGAGTCTTAACCGTTCCCTAGGTTCGATAGCAAACACTTACAGGAACATCAATACACAGTCACGTTCGTATTCAACGACATCACTTCCGGTATGGTGAGGAAGGAAGCTTTCTATATTAAAGGCATAATATCACAGATATGTATGGTTGTTTACTAGTTCTTATTTACTAGTTCTTAGCTACAACTGCAAAATACATTCACTTGACATACATAAAATCATGTTTGTACTTCCAAAAACCTTTCCACTGCTGTATGGTAAACAAACATCCACTGCAACTCCCAGCTGATAGACAGCTGATAGGCAACCTGAATATGGTGGTATTGTTATTTGCTTCTTTATATCAATGCAAGTGGACATAACTCAGTGGTACGACTTTAAAATATAATACACAAAGGCAACGTTTCCTTGCAATTCCTTAATAGATCAGACAAATAGCGGAACATTCCCTATATTCATATAAAATATTAATATTTTGACAACTATTGAGTACTGGGGACTAAGTACATCAATAAATAACAACTTTTGGGTGGATAAATCAAGCGTAATTAGTTTCAGATTGAAATTTGTCTGTCCATTATACAGGTCTATTAACTGTGATATTATGCCTTTAAATACATTATTTGTAAAGCATATAATTCAACAAAACTTTGGGAAGAAAAATATATTAGCATTGTTTTATTAATGTAATAATAATAATAATAATAATAATAATAATAATAATAATAATGAGTGCATTAAAATAGGGCAGCATTAACAATCTCTGGTCTGTGCACATGTTAAAGGTTGTTCACAGTAACTATGACACATTGAATATTCTTCTACTCTAAAATAACTAATTTGCAGTACATCATGTAAAATATTCAAATAGTGACTTGCCTTCAATGAGAATTGGTACATGGGGTTGATCTTGTGCAGCTCATTCATGATGAAGTAGAGCAGCGAGGCTCTGGCGGCGGCCGTACGGTAGTTCTCCCTGGCCGTGTTGATCTCCACCTCTGTCACCTTGGCCTCCTCGGCCTTGACCTCGATCTCCGCCGCGGTCCTCTTGGTGGTCTCCAGGTTCTCCACCAGAGCGTAGTCGCCCAGGAAGTTGCCCTCGGCGGCTGAGAGCCTAGCCAGCAGGTTGTCCTCCAGCCCCTTCAGGGTGATCTTGAACTCGTTCTGCTGTCTGGTCAAGTCGGACTTCATCTTCTCCAGGTCGGGCCTCTCCTTGCTGACCACAGCGGCCAGCAGTTGGTCCTCCAGGCCGTCGATGGTGACGGTGAAGTTGATGAGAGTGGTCTGTGCCTGCATCTCTGGCTTGTAGTGAGGGTTGGCCAGCTTGGTCTGGAGGATGAGACGGAAGTCCTTGTGGTACTCCACCTCTTTGTCTCCCATCTTGATGGCACGGCCCTTCTTGATAGTGTTACGTCCCAGAAGCGGGTCCAACACCGGGTCCACATATTCCTCGATGTTCTCAATCAGGACGGTGTCGCCTGATTCAATGGCATGTTCAATGGCGTCCAGGTATCCCTTCGTTCCAAGCCGCACCACCTTGAGGGTGGCTCCGTACTTACTCTTGATCCACTTGACTCCCTGCAGCTGTGGGTCAATCATCAGTGGCCATCTCTCACATCTCGTCAGAATCGTGGCGTTCTCCGTTGACATTCTGTCTCCGGGCAAACCTTCATTGTTCCAGGTGGCGACATCGGCGTCATCAATCAGCATGGACAGAGGGTCCAGTCCTTCAGTAAATGGAATGGGGTTCTTCAGACCCTTCAGGAACGGCAGCCAGTAATTCTCATAAAGATCGTGACGGTAGGTCTTTGTGAAGCAGCCGATGTACGAGATGAACGCCGTGATGAGGAGGACGTCTCCGGGCAAGCTCTTGTCCTGTGTCTTGTAGGTGTTGATGGAGTCGGCCCATCTGACGTTCTCAGACGCCAACCCTCCCACCAGTCTGTTGGCCAGCTCGATGGTCTTGGCAGTGGATTCCGCTTCCTGCTGACAGCGCAGCTTCTCATTGGTGGCACGCTCAAAGTCCGCCTGGCACTTAGCCAGCGTGGCCTCCAGATCCGCCACTTTGCTCTTGATGACCTTCAGCTTGTCACGAGCAGATTGCAGCTCGTCGTTGGCTTGTTTCAGAGCAAGCCTCTTGGGCTCCACAGTGCAGTAGACCTCATAGTACCTGACGATGTTGATGACCCAGGAGCTGAGACCGGCAGCAGCCAGAGACTTGCTACGGATGAATTCGGGGTCGAATTCTGGATCGTCCAAAAATGGTCTGACAGCCTTCAGACATGGGTCGGGGATGTTATCCTTGTCATAATTGATGAGGTTCTCCAAGAATTGATCAATCTGAAATATTAAAATATTGATACTATTATATAAAAATCTATCAATAAGATAACCTTTTCACAGTCTTTGGTACTCACCAACAGATCAAAATAGAAGTCATTGGATCAGGGGACACATCTATTATCAATGGCACCTCAATAAATATCTTACACCTATTTCTTCAGTCAACTTTGCCCTATGTTTCTAGTGTGAAGTATTGACAATACCTTTGACATGATGGTGCTCTTCGCACTCTTCCAGCTCTTGTCCTTTGGAACCTTGCCTCCAGGTGGTACTAGCAGACACATGACAGCGCCTGCCACATTGACGACAGCTGGCGGCGGAGTACCGAAGGACTTCAACTCTGTCAGGTTGGTCTATGAACACAAAAATACCAAGTATATAAAACCTGTTCAGGGGTTAAAGCTTTGGAATGCAAAGGGCAGAGGCCAGAGGGTCAGAGGCCAGAGGGTCAGAGGACAGAGGGTCAGAGGCCAGAGGGTCAGAGGACAGAGGGTCAGAGGCCAGAGGGTCAGAGGCCAGAGGGTCAGAGGGTCAGAGGACAGGGTCAGAGGCCAGAGGGTCAGAGGACAGGGTCAGATGGAAGTTAAATTTGCTATGGTATCGGGGGATTCATCTTGTCACAGCTCTTGGAACAAGAGAATACTGTAAAAAGTGATGGCTGGTTAAGTAAACGAAAAGAAAACATTTGTTTGTGCAATGAACAAGTTCTAACTGGGTCTTTATTATATTCTGTAAAGTGTAAGCTATCGGTTACCATTAATATCATGTTCATATCTTGTTCATGCCTGTACTAGTCTAATTATTTCTTGACAACTATTATTTGATGAGCCTTGTGTGACACAAACTCCTTTCACAAAATCTGCCCTTGCCTATGCCCATGCCTACACCCATGCCTATGCCCATGCCTACACCCATGCCTATGCCCATGCCTACACCCATGCCTATGTCCATGCCTATGCCCATGCCTACACCCATGCCTATGCCCATGCCTATGCCCATGCCTACACCCATGCCTATGCCCATGCCCATGCCTATGCCCATGCCTACACCCATGCCTATGCCCATGCCTACACCCATGCCT
>JAUTBZ010135179.1:0-13539 GCA_032361785.1 Lepetodrilus galriftensis
CTTCTTCTTCTTCTTCTTCTTCTTCTTCTTCTTCTTCTTCTTCTTCTTCTTCTTCTTCTTCTTCTTCTTTTTCTTCTAATACATAGATGTATTCAAGAAGTTTGTAAAAACTTCACGTAATATTAACCAGTTTGCCATATTGTTTACTCGACGCCAATTTGACGGTTGTGTAGCCAACATAGATAAATATACAATAGTAGTGTCTGGTCCAATGCATTAAAACAATATACGAAACAGTTTCAATGTATAATTGAGTTGACATATCTAAGAATTCACGCAACCTTTTAAAGTTTATCTCAACAATAGTTTCCCAATTCCCAGCAGGCTTAGATCGACTCCTGCGTGACGGCATCGCTCGTGACGTTTCACGAACAGCCTCGCGAAAATCGAAACCTGTAACATTTATCCCTGATTAAGCTTATCAATTCTGACGTTTGCTCGAAAGGAAAAACCTCGAAATTCAATAACGCTGCCAGCAGGCTAATATCACGGTCCAAACTTAACAGGCTTCATTTGTGGAGGTAGTGGTAGAAACACCGGAAGTAGTTGACAGTGGGACTGGATGTACCGGCGGTGTTAATTGAGTTTTCTATCCTGTAGAAATCAATATAGGTTTGGAAAAAACATAGATGTCCGTGTATAAAAGTCCAGACATTTGTTGAATGGGTAGCTTGATATATCTGTGGTCAAATGCTATGTATATCAGGACGTTCTTACGATTGTACGGCATTCGTAATCATTCATATAGCTATGAAAAAGCTACGCATGTTCTTAGGCTAAGAAGATCATATAAGAACGTTTCGACAATAGGCCCCCTGGGTCCGTATGCACAGACATAGTTTAGTTAAACCGTATAAGGATCATACCGAGAAGTGGTATAACTCTTCGCTTAGCCTAAACTGTGGTTGAACCATGTTTGTGCATCACCAGCCCGTATTCTCGAAACTTCGTAAGTCCTAAGAAGTTCGTAAGTACTAAGAATGTGTCCAACTGGGTTTTCGCTCATGTTAATTTTTGAAGAGATCGTTTCTCACTAAGAAGTTCTTAGCTAAGAAATTTTGAGAATATATGGGTCAGGCTGGCAGGTGTTTAAGAAATTTGTTTCGTGTATGCGCTACGTTGATCTTGACTGTAGACAACGTGAAACAATTACATAATTATATCAAACTCATGCCAATCAATATTTCAAATATATGCAGTCAGTTTTTCATTTCAGGCATTTAACACTCTCCCTGCTGAAGACAACTTAAGTTGCCCGATCACATGCAGAAATAGAACACTTTGATTTTATTAAGCAGGGAGAAGGTTAAAACA
This sequence comes from Lepetodrilus galriftensis, assembly GCA_032361785.1. Lineage (NCBI taxonomy): Eukaryota > Metazoa > Mollusca > Gastropoda > Lepetellida > Lepetodrilidae > Lepetodrilus > Lepetodrilus galriftensis. The sequence goes on from JAUTBZ010135179.1 coordinate 1,315, forward strand.
TTGAATATGTGAATTAAAATGCACTGACAATTTGAGTCATGTTACACATTGCCTGATTTTAGACATTGACTGCAACATATATAAGTAATGTTCAGGCAGTAGCGCAGGGGTATAAATTAAAACATGAGCCAAAGATGACGAGTTCGAACCCGCCCGTGGACCTGGCGTTAATGTCTGTAGTAGATACATTGATGTGACAGAGATATGATGCAACGTAGTAGTGTAGTTCGTCATCTATGACTTCCACGAATGCCAGCAGGTGCCCGTGTTCTCACTGCACACAACGCTATGCCCTCGGGTGTTGCAGGCTTCTTCCTGACGCGGAAACTGACAAGCCTCCTATGAGAGAAATCATATCTTTAAAAACTGCTCCAAGCCCCAACTAAAAAAAATCTAATTGAACCAGAAATAGCTCTACATCCTTCATCTTCATCAAAATATATCTCACAAAATGTGTCCTATTTCTTCAGATTTGTCTCGCAAAGCATCATTGACTTGGGGAAAGACGATTCCCCAGTCTGAAAACGGCTTCTCACAACCTCGTCTCCGAATACACCAGACCCTGGCGCGATGATACACGAATCCTATCTGAAAGCAGCTTTGCCATGTCAAGTCATCGTGTCCCTAATGCACCATTGCCTTGTTCTGCGATACGACAATCCTTCTGTTGCATATGACGGCCGAGACCTCTTATAGGGCGCCACAGTGTGTGTTTACCGGGACTCCTCTCCGTCTGATAACGGCTTGTTTTACATCCGTCACATCATGTTTGGATAGAGTCTGATCCCCCCATTTAACACGGAAAGGAGCCGGGATGGTGTTTTCTGCTTTATCTCTACAAACCGATTCCGAGGCAATCATTGATTTCCCAAAGGAGATAGAGAAAGAGAATGGAGAGAGAGAATGAGGCAGAATGAGAGAGAAAGAGTGTGTGTGTGAGAGAGTGAGAAAGCGAAAGCGAGAGAGAAATAGTGTGTATGTGAGAGAAAAAGACAAAGAGAGAGAAAGGGAGAAAGAAAGGATAATAATAATAATAATAATAATAATTTAATAATAATAATAATAATAATAATATTAATAATAATAATAATAATATGAGCACTTATAAATATGACGCTAAACTCCGCACTATAAAAGTACGCTCCTATACTAGCGCTTATATAAAGTGAAAATGGGAATGAAAGAATAAAAAAGGAAGTTTACGAAATTAAGAATTTGCGAAACAGAAATTCAGGTTTTGTTAACAAGATTCCGCAGAGGGAGCAAAGCGGAGTTCAGTTGGAGATAGAGAGAACATATATTATTATTATCATCATCATCATCATCATCATTATTATCATCATCGTCGTCATTATTATTATTAAGTTAGCTTCTTGAAAGAATGTTAATAAAATTTCACAGATTACCGTACCTCCTACAAATTCTGTTACAGCTAGAAGTGATTAATATTAACAATCGCGCGTCCAGACTGCGACCAGACCAACTCATCGATACAAGATCCGGTTTTAGACGTCGCTGTCGTTACTCTTTTCTTCTGTCACTCTGACTAACGTCTTAACGCAATTTATAACTTCCCAGTACGTTTGACCAAACACATGTTTGACTGGACAGCGAGACAAATAGCCAGTTATAACGGCCGTAGTCATTAATCCCTGTCTTTATGGCCCTAATTCTGAGTTTTATTCGACCAGCCGTTCCAGGAAACTAAATTAGTACACAAATGAACGGCGCAAAAGAAGATCCACTTTGTTCTTTCTGAAGAAGCCCCAGAAAAATCAGCCCTTGAATATGCGGAATAATGACGTCAATTGGTGTTCGTGCTACAAGTAGGAATAATGCATACGTATTCTAGTAATTGGTATATATGCGTATTTATCGGAAGGTCGTGAACATGAGCATTATTGCTAGGATATCTCGATACGACTGTTATTTGCGATGGGTCAATACAATATCAGTATAATATTATGTGAACCATAGCGGGGAAGTATCGCGGTTTGAAGTCTTTGTAGGAGGAAGGACGGAGGAACATTGACTACATGAATTTTATAATATTGTTAGTTCATGTTTTTGTTTGTCAAATAAGCTTCTCAAACTCACTGCATTCTCGTGCATACATCAACATAACAAAGGGAACTAATACTATTTGAATATTTAGTATGCTCAGAATTCTAAATACAAATTATCAATTGAGTTCAATATCATATCATACTTTTTGTCGGGACTCATTTGTGATATTAAATATACCTCATATCTCTGCTCGATAGTGTGAAACTGTAGCTTGAAAAACGCTTGAAACAGTCGACCCGAGAATATTCGCCTGCGGGCTCTCATCCGGGTCCTCGGTGCAATGGAATAGAAGAACACAGAACCCGGATGACACCGGTACTCTATAGGGAAACGATCCGGGAAGCAATTTAGACACTTAGCTGGTAATGTTTTCTTCACTCGAATCAGCGTGCAATAACATTGCTTTCGGCAGAGCTACAAAACAGCCTATAGGTGCCCTAAATGGATCAGTAAATATAGTTACACACACCAGATCTTTGGGTAGACTTAATGATAGAAAGTGTCTAGGTTCTTGAATACAGAGCTAGGATACCCTGGAGGAAGATACGCTAAGTAACCAGGCTTTGGTTTTAACCCGTCTTTATAGATTCTATAGAAAACGTCATTAAAACTTCAAAGTAAAGAACATTGTTATAGCATTTACTTTGCAGGAATACTTTATATGACAATATTTTCAATGTGTATTTCATCTTTTTTTTAATTGGGGTTTGTTTTCAATGGTATGCTAACTGTAGTGTAACCGGGTGTGATATTAAGTTGCTCAGGACTAATCGTCTCATTTGGCTCATTTGGACTCACAATCCAGCAACTCTGGTTCGAATCCCAGGATCGGCTTGGTCTTCTTTCAATAGGTCTATGCAGAAAGAGACGAAGCCGTACTGGAACATAAACAGTGTCTGTTGTCGTTACCGTCGTTACCGTCGTTACCGTCGAGAAGAGGAGTCCATTGGTGCCATATGACCGACAGGATATAATAGTAGAGAAGTGCATGATTCTACGTAAATGTATGACTGTATGTGCTTGTGTGCTTATATTGTTGTTACCGTTGTTGTAGAGACTGTTAATTCCATACCCTGAATTAGGGTTCTAAGCTAGTTTCACTATACATGATACGGCTCACAAAATTAAGAGCATGTTGCCCCCTAATCAAACAAACTGATCATACTATGATATAGCCACATGGTATAGTTAGGGGGGCAACATTTAAGGAAACAAAGCATCCTGGTCGGGTATTCTATTAGAATTCGAAGACATTTGGTGGCAATTATTTCGATTTCGTAATGATTTTTTAGTACAATGATATAAAAGATATGGAGGGGCGGGGGTGGGGAGAGGGGGAGTCGCTCAACATTAAATGAAAGAAAGCATCCTGGTCGTGTATTCTTTTAGAATTCGAAGACTTGGTGACAATTATTTCGATTTCGATTTCGTTATGATTTTTTGGTGCAATGATATAAAAGAAAAATACCGGATCTCATTCTTGCTTGAAGCCAATATCATGCACTTCTTCCCCTCATCAACACGGACTTCAACATAACGTGCGGCTGCAATGTCAGGGGTCCATTCAATCAGCACAGGGCTGAGAAAGCCGCTTAACTAAACTGGTTCTCTGTCTCATGTACGGTTCATACGAGTCTTGAGACAGTGGCTAGTTTGGTAAGCCGCTTGTAATCTGCTTACAAGCCCCTGCGTCTTTGAACGCACCCCAGTTGTTTTTCAAATGATCCCTAGAGTTCGCTAGCATAATTCCACACGTAATAATGTTCCGAGGCCTTCACTATACATCACATTAAACGAGTCTTACAAGGTGCTTCGGTAAGGGAAGACATTGTTAATATTGAATCATGTACGACCTCTGAGTAGTGTTTCTTCGTGATAGTTCATGGTGTCAAAAATTAATGGTCCATGATATCGTTAACATGTGCAATGTAAAAAAAAGGAAACCATCGATCTTACATTTATTGCAATTCATTGCGTATTCTCAAAACTTTGAGAAGACAAAGAATATAAAATATGACACACGTAATTAAGTTTCAACTAATATTCGTTATTGTTCATAAAGTTTCGGGAGAAGTTAAGAATGATGTATTTGTCTTGTTTAATAAAATACTGATTCCAAATATGATCCATATTATAATATTTAGAGCATGCATTACATGTTGCATGAGTAATACATGCCTCAAAACAATATGGATATTGGTTTTTATTATGGGGCAGGTTTTTGTAACACTATCTTGTGAATATTATTTCCCGAAAGCTGGTGATTCACTGTGACAATATTACTTCCTGAGAGAAAGAAACTAAGTGTTATTTCACTGCTGCAGCCTCACGCTGAGTACAGCAATTATCTAAATCCGAACAAAAAATACCATATCTTCTCATGTGCAGCAAATTGCTAGCGGTCCTCAACAGGAAGTGCCGGGAGAGTTATCTCGTCTTATCGCTCTCTCCCGTAGGATATCAAATTTGGATGGAGGTTCTTAAAATGACATCATACTGATAGCAAAGTTCTGTCAACTGAGGAACATTTCTCCGGATAGTACGGTTTTATTTTTTTTATGAACGTAAACATGTCGAGAGGAACCTTGTCAAATGGTTGGAATTCCTCCGTAGGGCAAACAGCGCGTGCATTTTGTATAATGGATGCCTCCTTATACCAGCTTTAGGCGATCCGGTGGTAATCAACGACAAGACCTATTAGCGCAGAGCCTAATGCGCCTTGAAACATTCCAATGTAGTCTTTTCCGGTTATGTTTGCAGTTCGTGATGTAAGCCATTATTGTCTATTGTCTGATGCTTAAGGACGCCCGTTGGGCGCTTCGGGGCGAGACACCTGCTTACCATAACATACCAGTTTGTAAAGTACACTAGTAATAGTAATTTGGCAAGAATTGTAACCAAAAAAAAAGGAATTTAGTTAGTCTTGTATACCTACGACTTCTCCTAACGAGGAGTGGATTTCTTCGAACACATTTCCAGACCGTTTGTATGGTTGCAAGTCTGGATGTTGAATTTCAGCAAGTAAAATTCCCGTTTTAGAAAAGAAATTTCAAAAGATATCCAAACAATATACATGTATAATGTTCAGCTAAACTGCTTTACAGCGCTTCCTTAAACATTGCATACAAGAAGAAAAAAAAGCTTACGTTTAATCAATTATACTGTAAATAATGTTCAGCTCATGTGCGTTAGAGGCTTAGCCTACTTGCTACCAATGATATATAATCGCGGACTGTGATATAAATCATGAATTGGGCAAGCAGAGAACAGTATTTTCACATGCAACGTCCTAATTTATTTCGCTGAGACCATTTCACCGTGCCACATTAATACCAAGGGTATGTGTCATCTGTTTTCTCTTACATTAAACAGCTTGTCAAAGATATCAATATTCATCTACCTTTTTCTATTCCAAATTTGACAACACGTCTCGCAAACAGAAATTCTGCAAGGCTGATATTCATGAAATACAGCACATGGGGAACATGTCAAAATTCTGAAAATGTTTAATCTCGCAAGTTCGCTAGACACTGCCTCCAATTCCTAACCGTCGAATGTCGTAACATTCCAATAATAAAGGACATGATCGTATTTCCTTGCGGCATACGATTCATAAATAAATATTAGCTAACGATATGGTCGGTTTTGATTACTCGATCACTGAATTTCAGACAACGTCATCGATCCATCGACAACCACTGCGTTGTTTACCCTACGGGTGCAAACAGTCGATGACTGGAAGGTAAAGATATGATCGTATTATGTTTTTCTGTAATTGCCTGGCTTGTCTAGCATCGACACTGTATCCGGTAGATCGATCACGGTATAGGATGCTGAATACTATAGACGGGAGGGAAGCGGATGTTTGGCAGCTGACGGTGTGAGTTGTGAAGTCCCAGGAACCATAAACACGTCGGCGACGGTCTTAAGTGAATGCGAAACTCGAGGCCACGAGGCCATAGAAAACGGTATTTAGAAGTAATGACTTGATGGGTTCATTTGAGAAAAACGTTCTAGTCTTACAGAGTACTTTATTGTGCCTATGAGGATAAGAACACACATTAGATAGCACCTAGTTATTTTGTATTCTATGTGTACCTTCTTAGAAGCATTTTCGGAAACTTGGCCTGGGTTTTCGTCTTACAGAGGCCTGTATGGTCCCTATGAGGATAAGATCACACATTAGATAGCACCTAGTTATTTTGCACTATGTGTACTTTCTTATTTCATATTTCAGTCTGGGTTTTATATTAAATTTTCATGGGAAAATGTTACAACAACCTTCCGAAGATCAAGTTATTCTTTGGCATTGTATTGGTTGCCGAGAGACATCGACGTTTCTGTAACACATGGTTGTCACTGGTTCTCCTCCCAAAATAAGCAGAACGTGTTTAGTTCTTTGAAAGACGAGAACACCTACACATATACTCATTATTAAGTTCAGACCCGGAAACGCCGTCGTGTCTTAAAAAAAAACAAGAAACGTTTCTGAGAAGAAAAAACCCAGGAATAAGTTATTTCTGGAAAGGTCTGGGAAAAGAAAGCTAAGAAAACCTGGATGTATCATGCATTGTCCAGACAATACCAATGGAACTCACGTATCCAAACTGCTCACATCTCATCAATAATCGATTACTATTCGATTATTTCTCTAATTTCGCTGCCCAGACTTACCGTATGTCCAAGATGATACAATGCAGATCGCATAGTTAAGCCACGATTTCGATTCATGCAATGTCAGCGGTCAGAGCTGACCCCCGTTTCACGACGGCCTCCTAAAGTTAGGAGATCCCAAAGTTGTGACCCAGTTATCACCGCCTAAGTTAGATGGCGATTTAAGACTTACAAGTCACCTGAAAAGTGACGTCGTTACGTCGTGGTACACTTGTTATGACGTGATAACCTTTAGGACTGGTTTATAGCGGAACTCCTAACTAGTTAGGACACTATCGTGAAACGGGGGCCTGGTAAACTTTTGCAGCGACACCCTAGTCTTAACTTATGGCTGCAATATAAACCCGAATAGCACTAAGCGCCATTCTTCCTGCCGTGTCTAACTCGGTTATTATTCATGAAAACAACGACGGACTGAGACGTTGGTAACGTTATTCCTGGGGAGATTTCACGCAGCAATGTACAAATAAGAAAACCTCTCTGTCGGGATGATAATGATAGGGTACAGTGCGCGTATCATTCTGAACATAGTCGGCGATATGTTCCTCTGATTCGCAGTCCAATTGACGGTGGTTTACGAAGAGTGCGTCGACTTGCGGATACACATACCAGTGGTGAGTGAATAATCACACCGGCGTTTTTAGAAGTCTAATGTTCTAGAAGTGTTTCCCGTGTGGGTGTCTTACAACCAAGTCAGTAGTATTATGATTACGTCTCTCTCTCTCTCTCTCGCTCGCTCTCTCTCTCTCTCTCTCTCTCTCTCCCTCTCCTATCTATCTCTCTCTCCTCTCCCTCCCCTCTCTCTCACTCCCCCAACTCTCCACGTGTATCTTTATATGTTTAGGCTAGCATAATGTTTTCTTTCTCGTTCATACTCAATCTGGAAACTAAACAACCACTCATAAACAAATAGGCAGACCCTTTCCGCGTGTATATATTGCCATGTCGTAAAAGAAACCAGTTCTCTATGTAAATTTGGAATAGCAGTTAACAAGTAACGTGACAAGTGATTATGATAATATCATGTCATCTATTGTATATATCTGTATGTTAAACATTTAAATAGTGGAAAACTTTACATTATCAGGAAAACAAAAATACAGGTACTAAAGTTTTAGCACAAGAATGTGGCATAATTATTCTACAGATGAAAGTCTTCAAACATACACGGTTAATACTCTTCTTGCTGGAACACGCACTGCTGTTTAGGGAATATCCAGTTGCCTCCAGCATTGACAGTGTTAAATTTAATCAACAATAAGAAAAATCGCATTTCATAAAGCAGTGTCAACTACCGATATCAATAAGTTGAGCATAAATGATGTATCCATTCGACAATGCTGTTAAATGTCAAGATGTATTAATACAAATACTACAATTCCATACGTCAGTCACGTGCATTGTTCAACTCATTCTCGCATTGCTTATGATTAAAATACGGCTGCACATGTGTACTTCATAAAACTGTGTTTAAAGAACTCGACGCTATTGTAAACTATTAGCGTTTGATACATTCTCAATGCAAGCCACATACACTGTCAGACAGTGTGTAGAGAGATACACGCACTGATGTCGTATTGGGAAGTTATTACTACCAATCTTGCTACAGTAATGTTCAAATAGAAATGTCAATCGTGTTGTTGATAGACACTTAAAGTGGCTCATAATCTCGCATTCTTCCTTCATAAACCGCACAGAGGAATCTCCTAGCTAGGAATCGTTTATCCAATTGCAAAACACACGTGATCAACATTCCCTGACGTCACATGTCGCTTGTGTATGTTACCTGTGTGCGGAGCTTGTGTCAATACTTGCTCTATCATATACCACAATGTTTTGTCGCCGATATGTTTATCAAACATGAGTTAGGGGGTGTATTACGAGGAAAAAATGAGGTTTTTATAAACATGGACAAGATGATAATGTTAAATTAGTAAATATCTATAGCTGAAGCGTCGTTCAGTTTTATTTGGACAACTATGGCTGTGTATTTTGATCGGTTTATATGATCTCGGTGGGTTTGGTTCAGGCACGTGCAGGTATATTTTTAGACTAGATGGATTCTCAACATACAATTTTATCAGTGTTGTGAGGTTATATTTCAATGTATTGATTTGAAAATAATGTATTGATTTGAAAATAAGCACAATGAAGGGAAAATAGACGTAATTACGAAAATAACATTTATTTGTATGACCAAACTCTAGATTGACATAATTAAAACCAGATGATATGAAATGATATGCTAAATATTTCTGCTAAATTACCATACTACGGCAGACACTACGAATGTTTCAATAGGTCCATACCATCTTCTAATGGCACATTTACTGAAATGTCGATAACACATGTGAGAACGGTATTTACGGGAAGATTATGTTGTATGTATATAACAAAAGGTAAAGCTCGCTGCAAACAGGGATTTCTTAGTATGCTGTAGCACACGTTTCATATTCAAACGGTCACTAGCCTGTGTGGGCATGTAACGTAAATTTAGGTTTATATTAGCTCAAAAACGAAGAATGTGCCTACTACAATCTCCAGATACACTTCAAGAACGTTTAAACCCATTGAAAAGAGTGGTACCAGATTCTGCAAACCGATGTCCGGCATTTTGTAGAATGTATTCACAAAACCTATCTGCCGAGCCTTACTTTATTGTGTTGAGAATATTTTCATATGGCGGTTTTAAAAGCTTGTAATCGATATTAATAAGGCTATGTAGATCTACTAAATCGTTTCTTCCCTAACACGTTACGTGTCAACAGAATCAGAAAGGCCCGTAGAATGTGTATGCAATTTTTTTTCTGGGCATCACTTTCAATGTCTGAGTGTTGGTACCATGCCAGGTTCTTACCATAGGACTACAACGATAGACCGCGTCTGTATGCTTTCTGATACAGTTCATTGATTATCTCAGAAGATTAAAGAACTTGTTTTTCTAGGTCACTGCAAATCCTTCATGCGCAGAATTTGCATAGAGGTGACGAATCTTGAGAAAACAGTCTTAAGGCACCACGCTTGAAAATAGTCCAAGTTGGGAGGGATCTGATCTCAAGGTCGCGTATCCCCCAGACCTAGTCTAGTCGATACTCCTTGGGGTCCGAGGATTACCCCTCAGACTCTAATATCAAATAAACAACCATATGCCTAGGACAGGGCGCTGTGCTGGCTGCAGTCGCTTTTATCTGTAGTGCTAGGATTATCGTTGCTCTAACCTCAGCTCTCACAACCAATATTCACGTAGCGGTAGTAATCACTTTGGCTTTGAGATTAGTTGTTTAGAAAACATCACGCATGCAGTCTGTATATGAAAGGATCAAATGGCAGTTAAATAAGTTGTGTCATGGTTATGCTGACTCAAGATCTAATTAGTCGTTCTCTATAATTACTCGTTCTCAGTTAAACTATTATTTTAAATTAGTCATATAGTTTCAATAAAGGTAACCTTATAGATATGTATACCCATATTAGAACAATAAATAACACTACTTTCACTTATTAAACGTTATACTATTGATGGCACTAATAAATGTAGTAACTCATATTTAAATATTCTGCACATTTTATGGTTTCCATTTGATTTCATGACATCCTGTGATCAACTCATTTTCTTATTTAAATTTTTACATTTTATTTCGGATTTATAATTAATATAGCAATACATGTCATTAAAAGTTTATAATATCCATGTTAATTCATGTCCTGCTATGATTAATTCGTGTTTGGGAACTTTTATTTCTGCGTTCAATTTCAAACTTTAGAGTAATGAGCTGCTAATGTCATTTGCTATTTGTGTCAATCCATATAACTAATTCAATGTTAAACACCGCTCTTATTGAATGTAAACAAACTACCTAACTGTAATACAATTCATTCATTGTATCGTCCTCTCTGATAAATAACAAGACCTTGGACGAGACTAAATTAGGTTGAAATCAGAAAATGGGATTATGACGATGTCCTCTAGTCAAGCCCTGTCGTCTTATACAAACATTCTCATTCTCCTTAAAATACGGAAATAATATCTGCTAATAGGAATTTTATATTCGGAAGCGGAGTCAAATCCTGCTAATCCTCTTAAGGAGAACTGGCTTCGTTTGTTCTTATTCAAGGTTGAAATATTGTAATAAATTCCCAAGCTCTTGCCCACATATTTCTGTTTACTAATAGCTAGGAATTAATCCAGAACGTAAGCTATAAGAATGTAACAAGTTACTGCGAATACTAGCCGTCTATGCCGTAATGTAGCCAATAGGAAAGAGGGTCGTACACCCGCGAGACTATTGCCATAGTCTGGGCTATCCTTTGAACGGAAAAGAGCAAACAGACAGATACCAAGTTCATATGAAGAAATCTCTACGGAGTCTCCATTTCATGTGGTTTAACCGGCGGAGATTTGTATAACCGTTCACTGTGGTTTATCTGCTAGGTTCGTGCACTGTTGATGCCGGAGAGCGTTTACGATTGCCTGCCAAATAGACTGTATATCAGTGTCTCGTTGTTGCTGAAGCCATATCCTGTGACGACAGCATAGGAAATGCATATTTGGCAACTGATAGAAACTGAGATATCCGGTGATTTTGAATATTGAATATGTTCAAGCAAACAACTTAATCCTTGTTTATGGATTGTAGAGTAGGCCGTGAAATATTCTGGGTAGAAACTTGGACTTGTAAAATACCAAAACAACCACACACGTAGATGATGTCTCCAGCACTTCACAAAACTAAGGTGTTTGTGGTGCTCTCGTGAAATCTATTATAACAATAATTGTGTACAATTGCTTTGTAACGGATGAGTGATGTATACAGAAAGATGCAGTTGATGTAGTTTATGAACTACTCATGAAACATTTTGAAGTGCAACACAGAGGAAATAAATATTTATATGAAGAAGTATAGTCACATTACGAAATAGCTAGTGGTTGGCATACTTTTATAGAAGAAACGTTTCTGTTTGCTACATATCGTAGATTGCTCAGCTTGGAAGTTAATCATGATCGGCCTCGGCTAGTATGTGGATGGGGTGCCGGGGAGAAAAAGCAGAGAGTATCTGGAATTCTTTACGTCCAACACAGAGACACAGACTGAAAAAGGTCGTGGCGTGACCTTAGACAAGTGGGCATGGCTTAGTTCGAACATGTCCCTGTTCACCCACCGGAAATGGGCACTCTGTAGAATAAGTTTGCAATGTGACTGCTAACATTCTAGAATGGAGGGTATTTAAGTATTTAATAATGAGCGAGTGAGAGTGAATATGGAGTTTAACGTCGCTGCGGGAATATTTCACCCATTTGCGACGATAAATTATTTTACTATGTGTGTTAAAAACAAAGAAGTTTAAAAAGTGAATAATGTTGTTAAGATAGCCAATATATTTAATAATAATAATAATAAATAATAATAATAACTACTACTACTACTACTACTACTACTACTACTACTACTACTACTACTACTACTACTACTACTACTACTACTA
>JAUTBZ010135190.1:0-13538 GCA_032361785.1 Lepetodrilus galriftensis
TTTCCCAGACGTCTACTTGAAGGGACAGGAGTCTCATGTAAAAGGTATCAGTAGTTTCATTTTTATTCAGAACCAAAATGGTAACATTTTTTTGGGGGACGCTCTGTATATGTGCACGTATTGCTGCTAACTGATGCAGTTACTTTACAGGTTATATATATCCCCTGAGGTATGAAGGCGTGTCTTTACACTAGTATCCTCTGACGGCGCTAGCATACAGGGGATACTCTACGAGTTTTAGGTATGCTGGAGGGTAACCATGCAACCAATCCATATTATACGTAGTTAGGCCCTAACCGATAGGAGCCCTAGCACGAATACCGGCCTAATAATACCACTTGTTGCAGATCTGTATTGGGGACTCACCTTGCGCGTTGCTGTTAAGCAGGAGGACGCCATGAGCGTGCCCGTCATCTTCCAGACACAGGTAGTAAGGGTGGACGCCGTAGTGGTTTCTGTGTTTCTTTAAAAAAGATGGACATCTCTTACCCACGGTGATCAAATATCATCAATTACCCCATCTCCCCCAGGGAAGGGAAAACGTTGGACTTAGATCAGGACAACTGTCGATCCTGGAATTCGAACCCGAGTTGTGAGTCCAACGCTCTACTGACTGAGCCAAAGGGGCACCACTGGTCGAGAGCAGAAGGAGCATCTTATATCATACCCGGATACACGCAGTGTAAAATTAGATGAGCAATAAGATATACTAACTCCCCATGCTTTGACGGCGGGCTCGTCTCTGGAGAACATAGGCCAGGTCTGGTACCACATGTCGTGCTTCAGACTCCAGTGCAGGTTCTCCCCGAAGCCGTACACGTGCCTACTGGGCAGCCGCGTGGAGATCTGCAGGAACTGGTCCTCCAGGGTCAGCCCGCCCACACCCGTGTCCCAGCTGAAGCACAGACAGATAGCGAGTTGTAGTAGGTGGGTTACTTTCTATTCAAATTTAATAAAATAATATGATAACATAAAGTAAGTTCACATGGTCCCAAATCATATATTCTGATCAATATCTAACGTGAAGTCTATGAATCGTTGTAGTAGATGGGTTATTCCATCTTACCACTCAATGGTCCATGGCACATGTCGGGAAAATAAGGATCTCCACGTATTTCACTATCTATATATCACAGGGAGAGGTTAATCTAAACACTTCTATACTCGTGGTGCAAGTGCATTTCTACGGGTACTGTGTCTACCTTCACTTACATTACAGTATTCGTTGCTTTTCTGATGATCTTGAAGCTGAACGACTGGTTCCCCGAGCTGGTGACATTGAACGCATACACTGGGTGTGAACCTTTCCCAGGCAGATTCAGCTTCAGAGGGACTTTGTACCTATCACCAGTCGAGTCGTCAAACTGAGCAGAAAGAAAACATCATAGTGTGGGTGTTTGAATGCGGTTCCTCGTCTCGCATAAGGCTGTGACACTGTATTCAACTTTTCACTGAATGGTTGACTAATCTCTCAAAATAAATCAACGCAGATTTCAAGATATGATAATTTCAGAAGAGAAAGAATGATAGATTGGATCAGTAATCATCAAGGGCAACAGTTGCCCCTCCCCCTGCTGGAGTAGACATACATTGCTAACATGGGTAAAGAACATAGGTATGGTAACTAACTACATGTACATTAAAATCAATGGTATTTGAGGACATTAGAAATGTAATGAATTATACATTAATAGTTTGAGCACCAACCTTGAATCGTATTATGTTATCTCTCATTTCCACGCTGAAGGTGACGTTGTCAATGTCGTTGCCAAAGGGTCCTGAACCTATCCGCTTCAAAGGAATGTTAAAACCCAAAAGCGTATCCTCTTGGGGGCCATTTGCAAAATACCCATAATACTTTGGTGGCGGGAAGAAACATGCTGGGACATCCGGGTGGCCAGTTTTGTCGAACTTGCAATTCCTCCTCTCGCAATCACCACGAGTTATCTCCACCTGGCTGCTCTGAGTTTCTGGGTAGCAATCAATCCGGGTGAACAGGTCATCCTCGAAATTACTGTCAACAGATACATGTATACTATAATAAGTATACCGATGAATGCATTCACGTTATTACACTATGGGCCCGAAAGCATTATACATAGTCATATGTCGGTTACATTTTATACCTAAAATAGATGATATAACTATGGTGACAGTCTTGGTATCCAAGACCAATACCCAAGAAGAATACGTACCCGGTTGCATTAAACACTGTCATTTAGTTCGTGGTTTGCTTTACAGAATGTTCTATTTATGATGCACCTCCGCAAACAGTAGTTCGAAATGAAAAGAAGCAATTAGATTACTGGTAATTTCGCCAATGTCCATGTTACAGAGGATGGTATAACGTGGAACACCTACACCCAGCGCACTGTGAAGGACCTTCTCATGGGGATGGTAGCGTTGTATATGACGAGCACCTGTCAATATGAAGTCACAGAAGGGTAAAAATGAGAAAATAGGAAAACATACCTTAATTAAATAATACGTTTGATTAGGTACTCGGTCACAACACTCATTCCAGTTTGTACAAAACGTCTTTAGAGTTGTTGCTATCTGGTATAGTAGTATCGCAATGCTAAACGTTAATTTTCTTTACGTTACAGAAGGCTTACAAGGGAAGGATAGTACATAATTATGTCTGATCAGATTCTCGGTCGTAACATTGATTCCGGTTTTGGGTAAAATGTATTTAACATAGTTCCTATCTGGTAGTATCGCTATATGCTAAACATGATCATTTTCGTTTATTAATAGGTGATAATTGTACATTACAAGGTGATAGCGTTAGTGAGGTTTATATAATAGTGCAGTAAAAGTAAGCAAAGCGCTGTTTACCTGTTTGTTTTCATCGTGCCGGAAGTTGACCTCCGATGTCCGTTGGCTCTGGTCGTCACTCTGAATGAAGACCTTAGTCACCTTTGACCTCGCTCCCCAGACCTCTATCGTCTCGTAGAAGAGAGCATGTGTTTCCGGAACATTGTTGGTGTGTACTGTCACTGTCAAACTTTGCTGAAAGTTAACATTTCATTTACAACTTTAAAAAAAGAAAAATCTTTATTTTTCAGTTTTGAACCGTTTTTAATTTTAAACTTTGTAACATCTAAACATACAAATCATATCTATATGTAGATTACCCAAACATTACTCACTAATAACAAGACAGGCAGACATACATATTTAATAATAATACAACGTCATTTCAAGTCAATTATCATTTCACAACCAACTTTGGGTATTTAGGAATTCGAACAATTACCTTTGCGGCGCTGAAGGTAGCTAGGTAATACTGATTTCTTTCGTAGGTATCTGCAAACAAAAGTATAGTCTCCATACCTTAGTAGCCTACATTCAGCTCTCAGAGTAAATGACAGCAAGGTGATCACGTGACCTTAGAATATATCGCCACTATGTATATGGTTTACTTCCATTAACAGTAGTTGTAAGATGAACGGTATTTAACTTGTACCCATAAAATATGTTTAAACTAAACTAAACTAACGGTATTCATAGTTATTATTAGTTCTGTGGAAATCACGGTCCTGGTTACACAGTGCGTCGGCCATTGTTGTTTAGGTAACGTTACGAAGAATATACCGTCATTCGTCTTCGATCTCTTTGTTAACTGGCGTGGTGACAGCGGTTTTCGGACTCACACGGAAAGACTGGTAAACTACCCAAATAAAGTGAGAGATCGACTAATCTAATATCGATTTGAACGACTCATCACAACAGTGTTTCGAATTTCGTACGTTAGACAGCATGGCCACTACTCACCAAGCACCGAAACAATCGTGTCTCACAAAGATTGTCAACTACTTGGAGAATTGGTGCCAGAACCTATTGCACACTTTGTCCTTAGACCATGCATTCAGTCAATTCCTAAGCCACGACGTTACGTCACCCACTATAGGGAGGATCCAAGGTAAGACGAAGATGTATCTCCTTCATTGGATAATTGTATTGTTTTAACCTGGTTGCGACGAATACACAAGGACCTGCCTCGAATGGTAAAACAGCGGTACGGAACAGAGCTGGAATCGAAAACGCTGGCCTCCATCAAACGGGAGATGTAGCAAACCCTACCCTCGTTACTGGAAGAAGTTCGGACCTCGGAAGAGGTGAGAGTAATGAGATCTGCGGCGACTCGGGACCCACAACAAACATTCTCCAGACAAGGGTTGCAGTCTACATCTGTGGCTAGAACCTCACAGCATAAGACGTGCCCACGTTATCAATACTCTGGTCGTAGTAATACCAACCACTACCTGAGTCAGTGTACTTACTTCTCATAGCTGACTTGAAATATATGGTGAAGGCACGTCAAATCGAGATATCTTGGACGAAGAAGTTGACCTAGAAACAGACGATCCTGTAACAACACCTCATCCGCCGGTTCCAGACGCACAGAATAGCTTTTCAACTTTGCGAGTTTAAGTTAGACACACATGACAGTATTCTATGGTCATCAAGTTGCAAACATAACTATCGACAGTGGCGCCACCGGAAATATGATTCGCCTTTACACCGCCAAAGCTCTTGGGGTCAACATACAACGAAGTACCCAATCAGCTCGTCAAACAGATGGTATGTCTCCACCCAACGTCGCCGGTGAAACCAGATTCTCTGTCACTCGCGAGGATCATCGGTTCTATTTCGAAGGTCTTGTGGTGGAAAATCGGGATGTCGACATTTTAGTAGGAATTCCCTTCATGGAAGAAAATGATATTATCATCCGACCTGCCAAGCAACACATTATGCTCGGTAATGGGATGATGTACTCTTATGGATGTACTTGTACAGATGATAGTTCTCACAGCGTACGACAGATTCATCTTCTGCGAGCCTCAGCGAAGAAGTCAATCATCTGGCCTGGAGAATGTCTATAGATAAGACTACCCGAACCACCCACAGCTACAGACAGTGATCTAGCCATCGAACCCCACTGCGCTGACCATCCTTGATCTTCAGCGTCGCTGGGTTGATCAACTCTCACTGGCCAGCCCCAGTCATTGAAGCGCCACGAGCATTTCTGCCAGGCGCTACCTGTTACCAGTGAAACAAGTGACGAAGACGATCCAACCAGCGGTCCGAGTATCACGATACAGAAGACATCATTCCCACAGTTCTCCGATAGGGTCAACCTGGACCCAGACAATGTGTTACCTATCGAACTGAAAAAGAAGTTTCAAACTTTACACAACTCTTAAGACGATGTGTTCAGCCAAAGTATTGGTGGATAAATGGTTCATCCGGTCCCTTCAAGGCATCAATCCACAGCCCCCGCAACGCAAGGAACAGGTCCCACAATACGCGAGGAACCGGTTGATGGAACTCCAAGAGAAGTTTAATTAACTCGAAGTTCAAGGAGTGAAGACATCGTTGAGGTTGAGTATTTGAATACATCATTCCTTGTCTAGAATTCCAAAGGTGGCTTCCGCCTTGTCACCGCTTTCGCTGAAGTAGCCTTAGCCCTCACTCCTGCCCAATGTTGATGCGATCATGAGACAGATCTCTTCATGGAAATACATAATAATAACTGACCTGACCATGGCATTCTACCAGATTCCCCTGTCCAAGCAGTCTATGAAGTACTGTGGTGTGGCCAAACAATTTCGTGACGTGAGAGTACATCGTCGTTGTGACATGGGTATGTCGGGTTCGGAAACAGCTCTGGATGATTGTATGTGCCGTCTCCTAGGAGAGCTGGTACAAGAGAGCATTGTGACCAAGCTAGCCGATGATCTCTACTGCCGATGATCTCCATTCCAATAGCTCTAGACCGGAACCATCTCTAATTTTCCCCCAGGCAAGACCGTCATCGCCCCATCTACAGTCACAATCCTTGGTTGGATTTGGCACAATGATACTATCAAAGCCAGTCCTCACAGGATCACCTTGTCCACATGCCCCCCTCCAACCACTATCACAGGCCCGAGGTCTTTCATTGGCGCATATAAGGTACTGGCCAGAGTGTTACCTAACCTTTCGTCTCTGCTTGGTCCTCTTGATATTGGATCAACACGCACGACCGCAGTAGGACTGTCAAGTGGCACCGGTGGGAGACGCAATTCAAGTAGTGCTTGACGTAATGTATCATGTCTCTCATTGTCGAGTAAACGGGCAACCTGGGAGCTGTCTTTCTCGCGTATTACGAAGATGAGTTGACGTTCCCGTCGAATCACATCAGCAGCAAACGAAATTCCGACAGAACAGACCGAGTCACTCGTGGATTTGCGGGAAAGTGTCTTAGGTATCTTGAGGATAACACCACACTGATGGTGGGGCGACGGATGATCAAGTTGGAGGTGAAGTGCCGTCAATAGGCCATCAATGACACTTCTGGGAACAATGGTGTGATCTTGATATGACTGCCATACCAGAGACTTTCCTGACAATGTCAGGCGTTCCACGCGCCGAAGAATAAACCGTGATTCGTCTTCGATCTCTTTGACTTTGTTAACTGGCGCATAATGTATGGCTTACCTATGGATTCGCCATCGTCCCAGTAGAGGTCGCCCCGAGCCACTCCTCCGGCGTCGTCTACGTCGCTCAGAGCTACTACCAGTTTAAGTGGATTGCGTCGGCTGACGGCGGATACAAATTAATTTCGAAAATAATATATATATCTCAGTAATTTTACGGACAGTACCGTTATATACCTTACATTCCTTCAATCTACCTTGTGTCCGTAAATTATTAATTATACTCTAAATCTAGCCAGTGCCTTACTTAGATGTAAGATGAAACTCGTTTAATATTCTAGTCACTATGTATCCGTATGTATGCATGTAACAAGAATGTTTTAAAAATAAACAAGATACACCTGCAATTAGTAAATACCTGAAATGGGTATTGTTAGCGGGCGTCTGTAGCGGCAAGATATGACCTCCTCGGATCAACACTGACGGCTTGGAATCTATGGTAATAGGGATTGTCTTCTTTGTGGGCCCATTTACTGTAGCTTGCTGGAGCCAATAGTATTAATAGTGTCATGAACATATAGTACTTAATGACTGGAATCATCTTAGTGTTGTGTAGGGGGCAGGCAATTTCACCAATCGTATCCCAGCATCTGTTCACACATATTGACATTGGAGTACATAGACAAAGGGTATTCCTTGCCAGACTTTCATTTAAATGTTTGGTAACATTGCTTAATGGTAGATGCATTGAAACAGTGAATGTGGATTTTTTAATACAATATTATCACAATATGTCTTTTTACTGACAGCATACTCACAGAGTAGAAGTCGTACCAACGTCCTTTTGGTACAAACATCTCGAGTTCAGTCTGACCCTGAAACCAATATGTCCTTCATATTTCTTTGATGATCTATAAAGCATATACACACTTCTTTTCACAACCAGTATGTCTTTCATCAGTTATTTGATTGTCCAAAACTGTTTACTTCTATAATGCTATTTATCCAGAGATCAAAGTCAAGAAAGAAGCTTTGCATTTATATCACTACTAAATTACGTTACTTTGTCAGAAATTAAATCAATGTATTTTCGCATGAATGTGTTTCCTACCGATATGCATTCATTGAAGTCAATACTTGAATACTAGGAGCTTAAGAAATAGCATGCTCAAAATATCCACCTTCTCCAAGATTGGCGAAACCAGTATGGCTGCTCCCCAGAGGAACTGACGATCTATGTCAAGCGTTCTCGAATCCGTGGGAAATCTATGTATTGAAAATTAATATAGTAATGTATTTCTATTGTAAAACACACATGGATATGCACTTATTCCGCGAATCAGCCAATATTCACAACTTGGGGGTGGTGGTGGGGAGCAACCAAGAGAAGAAGTGAGCTTCATGCCATTGAATTCAACGCTATTTCTTCTCCCAGAATTCATAGCTAAGAATCAACGATCGGGGAAAACATTTCCAAGTCATTGAGACTGTTTATTTCCTTTTCCAAATATGGAAAGGAGATAGCAGCCCCATCACTATCCAGGTGGTTCACTGCAGTGAAAACATAAGTTGTGAATATTGGTTGATTCGGGGAATAAGTGGATATCCATGTGTGTTTTTGAGTAATTATATCATAGAAATAGAAAATACATATAGATTGTCTCCTCTAAATCCGTTTACTGGTTAAATTGGATAATGCGCATTGAGACAGCATACAGATCGTTTGCATTTTTAGAATACGTATACACTGAAAAGTTACTTTGAAGCATAATGATAGAAATTGAAATGTTACATTGAAGAATACTGGTAGGATGTTAAGAAATTACATTGATGCATAATAGACTGCAGTACGTTATGTACACTGAAACATGATCGTAGTATTGATAGCATATATAGATACGTTGAAGCATTGCGCTCATAAAATACTATAGTGTACGTTGAAGCATTATGCTCATGGAATATTATACGTTGACACATTGTGTGTATTCTCAGGCATCATACTCATGGTGAAGAGGTCTGAAAACGGTGCTCCCGTGGACATGCGCATGGTAGAACAAGGTGTATAAGTGCGGCAGCAGCCAATAGCGTGTTGTTATTGCATCACGTGACGCATTTGCAACTCTCTCGCTGAGGGCGCCTGGATCTTGAGGCTGTATTGTAGATACATGTACTTTCAACATTGGAAGGATGATCAGATTACACACAAAGTCATTATTCAATGTCCTAATATTATAACAGCATATGCTTTAAATTACAACTTACTGATACGCTTAATCTCGACGTACTAAACTAATAAAATACAATACTACCGGTGATTGAGTGATTATGGACTTTAACGTTGCTGCGGGAATCTTTTACCCATTTGCGACGAACAATTACCGGTAGTCGGATTCAGTCATGTTCGTCAATGATACTACATACAGCTTTTCAAATTAGCTATACCCAATTAATGTTGATCTCCCAAGCAGGGGAACAACAAGAACAGTCTTGTAACGTCTGTTGTAGTATGTCACGGCCGCATCTCTCACGACTATGCCCCGAAGACTGTCTGGTCCTGAGAGCCCGGACAATGGCAACTGTCTGCAGATGCCGAAGTCATTGGCAAAGACGAACACATGCCGAAGACATTGACCCGAACAAATTCCGAAGACATTGACAAAATGAAAACATATTTCATATATCCTTACAACTAACAGTATCCTTACAACTAACAGTACACCCATGTTGAGAAGGACAACTTACTGAATACAAAGCGCCGTTGTGGTTCCGGCAGAACGGGTACCAGGCACCAAGCTGCATCCAGCGGTGACACAACTCATCTGTAGCGTTCCCCCAGAACCCGCAAATGTCCGCACCAATCTGCGCACGAACACGCCCAGTTACCAGACGAACACAGCGATGGACCCAATATGAAGTTGTTTGTTTTGTTTATTTAATATTTATTTTAATTTTTATTTATTGTATTTTATTTCCCTTTCATGAAGTTAAAATACTATAGTGTACGTTGAAGCATTATGCTCATGGAATAGTATACGTTGACGCATTGTGTGTATTCTCATGGTGAAGAGGTCTGACAATGGTGCACCCGTTGACATGCGCAAAACGCAATTCCATTAATACCAATAAATGCTATTGCTATTTTAAAACATGGAAAGATTAGACATGTAGTCGACTTACATAGGGATATCCGAACAAATTGAACTCCATACTACCTGAAAAAAATGAGGTATACATGGATGGCATACATGTGCATGTATTTACTATGTCGTGTACGTCTTGTAGGCGTACAATTAGGCGTACTTAGTACCAACGTTCGCCTGTTTGAACCTTTGAACGAAACCATTTTCATTCCCTTCCGTTGGGCACAATTTATTTGATAGGACATCCGTTTTCACACAGGGATAACGAGTGAATTAATGTTTTACGTCAAAGTGAGGATCATTCGCTCATACGTGACGAAAATAAATCAAATCATAATGAGATTGAGATGTAAAAATACTGAAGAAAAACTACATCAAAGAATGAGGAAATGTCGTCTGGAAAATAGAAGTCAACGAACCAATAATGGATTCCGCCAAGTCTTTCCATTTGCTGTCATTGTCCCCCAACCAGCGGCCGGAATACTTGCCACCACCGGGAAACGTTGAACGCGTGATCACCACGCTCCGCTTCCCTGTAGCTGCTCGTACCCCTCTGAACACAAGCAACACAATGATAGACCTTTAATCCTGGACTTATATATACACAGAACGGTTGCCTAGCAGTCGTCAGGATTACTGTAAGTATCCTATAAGAGCACGGCAACTATTAAAAAATAAATACGTTTAACCTTCAATTTCAAAATATGTCGTTAATCCAAATATCCTATTAATATAGTAATAACGTCGTAGACGTGTGAATGTGCGTAGATCATGACGTGGGACATTTCCAATAACAGGGGTCCTATTCTCGAAACGTGTTTACGATCGTACGACAATCTTAAGATTATTATAGGATGGCTACGAACTGTATTAGCTAAGTAAAGAGGGGATGTTCTCACGCGAGTGTTGCCTGGACTTGACTCCAGCCGTACAGGCTATGTACATCGTAGTGGCGGTACTGCCCTGCATCTCCCTGGACGGCAGACATACACACAGTCTTGTCAGACAGCCGCGTCTTCCTGTTTAGTCCGTCAAGTCCATAGCCAGCAACTATAATAATAATAATAATAATAATAATAATAATAATAATGAAGCAACTACAGACAGAGACAACACCATTTGAACATAATACCATTTAGACAGAGACTACGGTATCTATATTATAGACATAACACCATGTGGACTTAATACCATTTAAACAGAAACTAGATACCGGTACCTAGATAATGCCATGTGGACTTCATACCCTTTAGGAAGCAACTATAGACATAGATAACTCGTAATGTGGACATAATAACCTCTGGGAACTACTCAACATGTCTGGACTCCGCATGAGTGAAGCTTAGCAAAGATTGCAGGAGATCCAAACAGGCAAGAAACAACACTTCATTAGAAGACATACTGTTAACATCTAAGTACATGTAGTTAGATTGCGTTGGACTGTGACGCACATGTACGATAAGGGGGGTCTTCAATGTGAGTGTGAGGACATTCCAGTCGCCAGTACGGCGTGACATCTTCGGGCCAAGTAAACGGACGCTCTTTATTGGTTCCGAAGTTTGCAGGCTCGTTCATGTCCTGAAAATATTGAACATTTCATATTCAAATAACAAGGAATATACTGCAGTGCAACTGTAGCATTGCTGGGACACCGCACACACTCTAAATACAAATAGTACAGTTTGTCTCATTTGAACCTAACTGTTCATTAGTTAGCCGTGTTCTGCTGCCTACATTTCAATACGTTGGGATAGTACTATCAATGACATTAGAATGATACCTACTACGGATGCCAATCCTATAATAGGGATGAGTTCTCGCTTATTGTCTTTTTTTACCCCCGACCCTAAATAATAATAAAAAATTAAATTAAACAAATACAATAACATGGTACGAGGGTTATATTACCAGACGTAAAACATGCTATATACAAATGGTGTGCGTCTTTATTTATGCCATGACCACGTGACATACGGGCTGCTGTGCTGGCAGATACATACTATCCACAGTCCGTCAAAGACCAGGTTCTGGTAATGCTTCACGATGAGGTCTTGCCATATCTGACCAGTCACGTTCTTGAAGAAGTCCAGAAATACCACTTTACCCTTTGGCCACACCTACGTTCAGAAAGACAACGGCAGTATTATGTAGTAACGATAGTATTACGGGAAAATAATAAAATATGTGGCTATAGTAAATTACATAATAAAGATATTCCATTCCGAGATAGCAGATGGTGCTTTAGTGGGTATTCAATGGACAGATGGGTCAATAAATTATGCTTCTTTAGTGGGTATTCACTGGACAGAAGGGTCAATAAATGATGGTTCCTTAGTGGGTATTCACTGGACAGATGGGTCAATAAATTATGATGGTTCTTTAGTGGGTATTCAATGGAGAAATGGGTCAGTTATGCTCACAAACAACAAGAAGCACAGTATGCACAGATACTTACATATCCCAGCACAGCATTAGTGTCATCCCTGCTATCCTCGGGCACGTTGAGATCGCTCGGCCATTTGATGCTGGCCCCGGCGTCTCGCATCCTCTGATACGGCTCGTAGTCCGACTCGTTGCTGATCAGCGTGGGATCCTGCAGCATCAGACCACAGATAAGTAATGTACTTTCAACGGTTTCTCATTGTTGTAACGGGTTTTCAAAATGGTACAGGTAAAAAATAGGACCTAACCTTGAATACATTATAGTAGAAAGCTGATTTTATTTCTGGAGAGCTCTATAAATATATTATCCATACATCTAGCACATTATTCCAAAATTCCACCCGGTGGCATTTTCATATTTGAAGATGGCCGCCTATAGTATCGGTTAATTATGTAGTTGTACATGTGGTAGGTGACCGTATGGTGGTGTCACGTGGTTTACCAGAATTATGATCGTCCTCATCCCTCCTTGTCTGAGACTTTGGAAGTAGTCGTTTAGGCCGGGAAAGTTTATGTGGTCGATGGTGAAGTCTTTCCCCTGGTCCATGTGGTCAATGTCAGCATACTGCACGTCCTGGAGACAGACACGTCACAGGCTGACATAATGTGACACACTATGACAAGTGACACACTGTCAGATAAGCAGGTCATTTTGTCAAACATCTCATTTGGATTTCCTTGACGTTTTCCCAATTCCCACCTTTTTATAATAGTTTAAACTAGTTCATTAATCTATATTCTTTAATCTACCTGCCTGTAGTTTACAGAATGAGAACATCTGTATGACATGTATTTATGACATTTAGACATACTCCTCCTATTTTATAGATATACGAATTTTTACGTTTTGGAGGACCATACTCGTATTTTTATGGAAATCAGAATGACATCTTGGAGCACAATGCGCTTGCGCTACCATTGAGCTAAGTCAAGGAGTGTATAGAGAGCATACACATTTCGGCCCATGCTCTACCTACAGGGTTTGGCTACTCCTGACTCATCCATTGTTTATGTATAGTATATGTCAGAGTCTGGAGTAGTCAAGCACTGTAGGTAGAGCATTTTTTCGGTCATTACATGAACTCGCGAACATGATCCACATGTCTGTGTTCCGTCTTTATTAGGAACAATGTCTGTTAATCTGACGTTTATTATTAATTTAGTACTACAGTTGCTCTCTGACTGTCTGACTGTCTGTTTGTCTGAGTTTAAGACACCCACGTGAGGGATCCCATGCCTCTTCGTGTTGTCCACAGCCTTTTTGAGCTCCCGGATGTTCGTATAGCCATACCGACATAGCTGGAACCCAAGTCCCCAGTATGGCGGCATGTACGGGCGGCCAATAGCCTGGAACGACAGACAACGCCCGTGGTAATGTCTAGGTCAGGTATTCAATGTCAAGCATCCAAATATAAGAGGTGATAGACTACTAGCATAAATCATGCCATTTTCAATTGTGTATATGTAGAATAAAGAGAACATGCAAAGATACGCTGTTACAGCTTATAGTAAAACTGAAGACTGGGGGGGG
>JAUTBZ010135201.1:0-13537 GCA_032361785.1 Lepetodrilus galriftensis
TAGTAGTAGTAGTAGTAGTAGTAGTAGTAGTAGTAGTAGTAGTAGTAGTAGTAGTAGTAGTGGTAGTAGTAGTAGTATTTACATATCGATATCACAGCAGACATAACATAAATATTCTCACACAATATAACACATTAGGATTATTCATAATGTATAAATATTTTATATTCGCCCCAATCCTCTAAGCCAATCGATCACCGGAATTCCTCCGAGACGCGTTGCATTCTGGGTAATCGGACCCTCGTTCCACGCCCTAGAGGCGCATTACAACGTTTCGCTGACTAACTTATCTATTTTGGTTTGACTGTAATTGAAATAATAATCGTGTGCACACCCGTGTTGTACCTACTCCAGAAGTCGTCTCTAATTGGATCATGACAATAGTGTCAAGTTTCATATTCCTCACGTCTGTGATTCTCTTGCAGACAGTGGCCGAGATTTGAGAATATGAAATATTACTATAATTATTAGTTCTTTGTTGTTTCCTTTTTTAAATGTTTTAATTGGAGTTTTAAAGTATTTCACTTATATTACGACTGGTCAGATTTAGGGCAGGAGGAAATCTGTAACATCCGTAGCGCTGAATATTGAAGTAAACCTGCGAGCACCGGCTGGTATTCTTGTTTCACCTACCGGTATCAGACATTTATGCATTAAGTGTAATGTAGTGGTGTCTTTCACGTTATAAGTAAGCCTATAGTTTTGTCAAACATATTTTGGGCGATATCTTAAGTATGGGATACTGTAAACTATTTTCTGGAGCCCATAAGAGCCGAAACCAAACCTTACATAATATTAATTCTACCCAAATTAGGAGTGTAACATTTTGACATTATGTACTTGATATTTAATTTCATCCTACAATCACAGAATTACAATAATACCGAGTATGCAAATGTCGTGAATACTTAATGACAATATATTGTAAGGAGAATACGACATCTACTCGAAGTGTGATAGTGTCTGCCAGACAACTACTTACAGGCTATGAAAAGACGGTACCATACCTCAGACGTTATTTGCTATAAGTATAAGGATTAAGGTCGGCCTTGGTTATATCCCTATTTGACTATTCCGTGGCCATTATCGAGCTCACAGTTACATGATAGTTATATTTCATTACACGACGGTCATTTAATGATATTATAATTGAAAATATATTACTCTTAACAAACATTTAATCTACAGAAATATATACAGTGTAATTTTATTCTCATTAAGGTTTTCTTGTAGGTATTTCTTACTTTCATATAACTGCGCAGAGATCATATTTCTTCTTTCGCAATTTGTAAATTGTAAAAAGTCTTAAACGCACGTAGGCAAAAAATTGATATACCAATTTACTTTTAACAATTTGTTTTTGTTTTGATTTGACTTGTTTATTTTATCATATGAAAATATTTTTGTTATTATATCCGTTAGGCAATTTATCATTGACCAGCTTTTTAGTGTGCGCTTGTTTTTGGAAGTAAATCAATGGAACCGTTACACGTCAATGAAGAAAACAGTGAAAATTCTCGTCAAAATAATTAATTAGATTACAGCTTTATCAATTACGAGCTCCTGTTTCCAACAGCGGGCCGGCTTGTGCACTGCCGTTCAATTTACCCCCCTCCTCGTGCGATATCCCCTGGGCAATAACGCGACTGGGCGTGGCTATTGAGGGGCGGAAGATATGGGATTAATCAAACTTGCTTAACATGCCCGTCACGTGACCGAGCGACAATGATACTGTTGTTACGTCCGGTATTACACTGCTATCAAGTGGGGACAAATTAAAGTTATTCCCCCATGACATAATTTGTCCTTGTCACGTGGTCTTCCTCGAGACGGAAGTGATCGGCCGTCGGACTGGTTAACTTGGCGAATGCCCAGACGAGGAATGGGTGGAATTAATTTGCAGGCATGAATTCATGAGCGACGGTTACCACGATCAATTTCACGCTCACATCTGTGCTTGGATATACCCTTGGGGAAAATCTTTGTTAATTTTGGCAATATATTATTGTTAACTTCAGCAATATATTATTGTTAACTTCAGCAATATATTATTGTTAATTTTTTAAATATATCATTCTACAATTTCGCTTAGTTAGTGATACGTTTATTTTCCCATCTTGCGCAAATTCCTGTTTTCAAAATATTGATAATTTTCGATATTTTCTTCTGCTATTTTTAATTTTAGATTTGTAACGTTTATTCGTTAAATATATTGAAATATGAAACAGTTTGTTGGAGATGTAATATACCATTACAAACGGCGCAATAACATGTAAACGAGACACGGAATTTTACAACTAATAAATCAAAGTTCAAGATCATACCAATGTATATTAATTATTAGTAACGTCAATGTATATATTTGTGCTTAATGTCTACAGAGTAAGGAATGCCGTCTCCTAAAATTGTTTTGTCTCTAAATAATAAAAAGAACAGAAAACTGTTATGTCGTCCCTATGTGCTAGTGTTGGAAAGAATATTGTGAAATGTTACCCAGTGTCGGCATAAAATCAGTAAGATGAAAAACAATGGATGCACGAAGAATCGTACGTCGAGATTCGGTATTATTTAAGATGAAGTGTTCTTGAAAGAAATGAGTGCATTCCCAAACGGTATGACTTGACTAACCATCATTTATCAGAAGAAGAAAAAAACAGGAACAACTCGAAGAAGTCGACACACAGTCGGATGCTGGTTTTAGATGAAGTGTTGGATCTCCCAGTCTATAGAGGCAGCTGAAGGCTTCATCTCCCACTTAGAATATACTAGTACATGTATGCAGTTTTGGGCACAGCGAAGACAAGAGCGTTAGTTCTATTCAGATGAAACGCTAAGAAAAACTGTTTTCAAATTCCACCTTTTCTTCTGAGTTTCTTTTTCTCTACCCAAATAACGTGGCTGGCGTTAGTGATCAGTGGCCAGATGATCACTGTGGTGTTCTGGTAACGACAGTAACAACGGTAACGACAGTAACGACATAACGACCGTTACACGTCTACGAGGTACGGGTGGTAGCGCAATGGTAGAATGTTGGACTTCAGAGCAAAAGGTTCCAGTTATCAATCTCGCTCCTGGATCCCTGCACCAACGTTCGTGAAAGTTACCTTGCTGGCACGATATAGATGGGATGCACTGTCTGTAGGGTGGCAATGCAGTTAGCATCCTTGGCTTTTTGGTACCAGCCGGTGCTTTCGGATGTTCTGCATTCAGCCCTACGGAGGTTGCGGGTTTCCTCCTGCCCTAAACTGTCAAGCCGTGATATAAGTCAAATACTAGTAATCGTGAAATCTCTAAACAAAACGAAAGCAAGAACCATATCCACGATAAGAACGATTGGCTTATTGAAGGCATATAGGAACGAGTTCTGTGGTAATACTATATGGCAACATATAAAAAGGCTGGGCTTCAGTAAATATTATACCACGCCACAAGTGTAACGGAAGTCATCCGGCTTGTGAATCCCAATTGGGGATCTTGGAGAAGAACAAAAATAAAAATAGATATTGCTTTACCAGAACTAAATGCCGTCGAGAAAGTTGAAGGAAATATCAGCCACACGCCAATCAATATACCGAGGTAAATGTTAGGCGGGGAGTGGGACCATAATATTTCAACTTGGGACGAATATGTTTTATATTCCGGTGTGAAAGACGGCCGAAACAACTCTAAACAGGTCTGAATTCCTCCATATGTATTCCTTGTCTTCAATGCGTCCCAGTGTATGGCCAAATTCCATGGACAATGTATACACACATTACACGTTTCTATTGATTATATACTATAGTAATACGTATAGCGAGTATAAGCGAGTCAGGTCTATTTTTAGAATTTCGAAGAATATCCCATAATATTACAACTTCCGGTGATAGGCAAACAGAAGTACTAGGCCTTAGGTTGACTAAAACTCCAGAGAAAATCTTAATACGCCGTTACAAAGGATCGTATCCTTAAATGTCTGTTTGATGCAGAGATGAATCATGTTGTTCAGCATGGTTCTAACGTAATAAATTGGGATGCAACGTAATTTATTACGGTAGGCCTACATAAAAAAGACAACAGCCACGCACATTTCACCTACAAATCCGTAAACTGGATACGTCTAAAAATGGAATTCGTCCTACTAATACTTCCTAACTAGGACCATTTCCATCATAGGTCTACACATACCCACACTATGTACAATGTCATTCCGTCAGTTGAAATATCGGCATTTACAAAAAAACTCAGCATGAACCAAACAAACCATAACAAAATAACAAAACTAAAACAATACAAAAACAAAATCGGTTTTTCTTTTGTTATTGCTCCGATTCATCTACATCAACAAAGGTTTTCGATTTATTAATAGTCATACATGTTTAAGCAGATAATAATGTCATTTGCGTGCTAGGCTATACAATGTCATAATATATATATTCCAATGGTTCCTCGGAACTTGTCGATTGGTTGCTCGGTAACAAGCAAGCCACATTCGACCTTGCCCTTCGTCTAGAACACGAGGACAACTAAAGGTTACTACCCTAGTAGATAAATAGCGTTATCTCCGTGAGCGACTGTCGCTATTCATGCACGCTGTTGGGCGTCATAGAAAAAAAAGAAGAAATAATACCGGCTATTCACCAGCTATTCACACGAGACAAGCCGTATTGAAACTACGACATAACCGGTCCTATCAATGGGTTGGGGTCACTATAAGTACACGCTCATTCGCAATCAGCGGACCGCGGACTGTGCAAGTGGTCGCAGCCATGGTTCTCAATAGACGTCTATTGAGCAGACTCCCAGAACGATTTAAAACGCTTTTATCGTCGGCTGTGAATCGATTTCGGAGAAGACGTAATCTTAGTATCAAAGGCGGGGGTTGGTGGGGAGGGGGAGAGACAGATGGCAGGAGGGTGGGGTGGGGGTTATGGTCGACAATAGGTGGTGGTGGTTGTGACGTCGCCTACATAACAACTACAGTATTGATCGTGATTTACCTTTATATACTATAGGAATACAATAATCTTATATTTCAATGGAACTCGCGGTGTATTATTCTGTATACAATACGCGTCCAATATCAGATATGGTTCCTATTGAAAGGTGCATTTCTGAAGCTTATGGAAGTACATTCCTAAATGTATAGCATACATGCATGTATCGGTTTGATGGATCTTTCCAAGGGACATATACTCCTATAGATATATAGCGCATTTACCTATCCACACCTATACGCACTATCGCAGACAACAAAGCAAGTA
This sequence comes from Lepetodrilus galriftensis, assembly GCA_032361785.1. Classification (NCBI taxonomy): domain Eukaryota; kingdom Metazoa; phylum Mollusca; class Gastropoda; order Lepetellida; family Lepetodrilidae; genus Lepetodrilus; species Lepetodrilus galriftensis. The sequence goes on from JAUTBZ010135201.1 coordinate 5,244, forward strand.
TAGGCATATATAGAAACAGAAACGCGACTATATAACAGTGGAAACAATATGCCAGCATTCATAGAAAGACAACGTGTTATATGCGCACAATGGCAATTCCTCATGACACAGATAACACAACCCCAGTGTTTAGCCAAAGCCAAGAGACCATGTATACATTTGATAAGATAATGTAAATACCGTTTATATGAGAAAGACACGACAGATATGTGTACACATATTAGAATGTAATATATTATAGCAAACGTGTTTCCTATTCGCAATTGTTATGTAAATAGTAGACATACTACTGACCTTATACTGCGATGGAGCCATAGAATAGTATACTAGTAGTGCACTCTATTGTAAGATATCTAAGATATCGATCAAACATATACAGTGACGAAAACATATTAATGTTAGGAAGATGGAGTATATAAGATACATCAATAATAGAAATGGCATATGAAAACATAACTGAATGTCCTATAGTTTCATTGGCTTCTGGTTTTCTGGGTATAAGGTGTGTTTGACGTTTGATGGGTCAATTTTCACAGCTCCAATGTGAACTTGTTGACTACAACAAGACATGAATCTTGGTCTAGTCTGAATATACATGACTCTAGGACGTAGCATTACACTCGTACAATAAATCGTAAAGAAAGAACCGATGACCAAGCATTTAGAGGAAATAAATCAGTACAGTTCCAGTTTCTCAGAACAGGTGTACCAACCAATGTATTGATTGTAAGTCACGTTGTAAGGGCACGCTGCTATTGTAAGTTCACTAATTATACGTGTATCTCTACAATACTTGTAGCTAACAACATTCTCAAATGACAAGACAATGATATTGCCCTATTCCCAAATATTGCGGTGATAATAGTGTACGTGTCATGCTACAGTGGAATTACATTGTTATGCTGTATACGATTGCGCAATATGAGTTCATCGTACGTGCCTGGTATAATGTGTTTACTTATCTAGTCATGTACACGCACTCTTATGCAAATGAATGTACCGACGATAATAATTAATGATAGCATCATATATATATAGCACGACCTTAGCCTGGTTAATGCATTATCAGGAGCCTATAACAAGCGTCCACTCATCTGATCACGGGCCATGGCTATATAGGCTTTAATCTCTCGTCAATAATACAACCCAACATTTATTGTATATATTTATCCTTATTGATAAACCGATGTCACTCTTGTCAGCGACAATGGCATGTCCATTAAGCATTCTGTGTGCCGTCGATCGGGGAGTCCGCTGCACTAAATGTAATTAACGTGTATCAATTAATATGTTAATGACAGATTCGTATATATACCGGTATATATAGCATTACATTTTAGTTTATATATAAATAAACTTTTAGCAGATTCGCAATCGATCACAGGTCTCCGCGGGTGGCGTATGCATAGAATTAATCCATGTCGTACTTTTAATTGCCAAGTCTTGTATTAATTTTGTTAATCAATGTTTCTATTATGCAAATATTGATTTGGACGCCAAACACGCGATCAAGTAAATCGTTTCTTTCTATTATTGTTCTGACCTGTTTTATACGTAACACACATATATACACCGTTGTACTCCCGACAAGCAGACAGCTTGTAACACATCCACTCAGCTGAATTATTTGGGATTTACTATTATCTAGAATTACAATATATATACTAGTATATATAAAAATGAACATGCATAGCACATCCATTTGCCAACTCATGTGAATCTATATATACAAGTCAAGTATAATGGTTGAATTACTTCTATTATTACATTGCATTACAACACGCACGCACACACGCACACATGCACGCAGGCACACACACACACACACACACACACACACACATATACTAGTATATATATTTATAAAACACATAACACACATGCATAACACATACACACACATACACACACTCACACACATAACACACACATATATAAAACACATAACGCACATGCATAACACACACCCGCACACACACACACACACACACACATACACACACACACATATATAACACACGCACACCCGCGCGCACACCCACACACACACCCACACATATAACACACACACAAACACACACATACACACACACGCGCACACACACACACACACACACACACACACACACGCACACATAACACACATAACACACATACACTGACACCCACATACACAAACAGACACCCACACATGCATGCATGCAATCACATTTATTTCATCTAATTAAACGCATAAACACAGATGGTCGACACAGATGGTCGACCTATTTGATGATCATATTCCTGATATAGTCATAGATTCTAGGACAATCTACACTTGTGCTTTGTCTAACGAGATATATGCATATATCGCATCCTCATATAGTTATTAATAATGTCGCATTGAAACACCTATATAGTTGGCGGAATAATTAGTGGAATGAAAAAACAAAACAACACGCGACAACAAAACATCCAATGTCATTGATGCGTACGACCTAATCAACCAACCAACAAATATCAAATATTCAAAAAATTTGCATCATTATAAAGATTTTGTATATATTTAAATAGGCGCTGTCCAAATAATGGAACAGGTAATGTTATAACATGCTAATGCCAGCACACACATAGCCCCGAGATGTCATGCCACATTAACATTGCACTGGATTTTGTCAACCGAACAGCGGTGGAAAGCTTTTTGAAAGTACAAACATGATTTTATGTATGTCAAGTGAATGTACTATACAGTTGTGGCTAAGAACTACATGTAGTCCAGAACAACCATAAACATCTGTGATATCTATGTCTTTAACATGTATTGAGGGCGTTTTGCTCTATATTTACCCTTATACTGTATAGAGAAATGTAGTACTTGATCGGCAGAGCTTAATTATTGGGTTACAGACAGACAGACAGATAGAAATATTTTATTATAAGTGTTACATGGCAGGTATATATAAAAATACAAGAATTTATAAAACATTGTAAAATTCCTACCATCCAGCCAAGTATTAGCTTACGAGACAACAAGCACAAATCAGTCTACCGGAGCGCCAGTTTGGTGTTATCTGAAAGTATTGGAAAGTGCTCTCTCCAACGTCCGCACTCACAGTATTTAGAGAGAAGTGTCCCCCTAGTTACCAGAGGTCAGTGAACCAGGTCTCTCACAACTAGGAGCTGGTGCCTCTGGCAGGGGGTCAGTAAGTAGACCAGTGTAGAGCAACCCGTGACCGTTAGATTGGCGTGATTTATGTATATATACATGTAGTTATATTGATATACTCGTGTACTCTCTAGTTGATATTAAAATTAATGAGTTCAGTCATGTTTCATGAATATTGAGGATGGTTTTCTCCAGTTTATGACGGTGTAGTACAATTACCCATGGTTATGAGTACTGGGATATTTAGCTCAGTTGGCTTTTTCTTAACACGCTTGTTACATGTAAATTAACATGGCCATTTGCTTGTTAACAGGGCAATAAACGAATTACTAGTTTACGAGCTTGGTGTGATTATATTCCACTGATCTCAGAACTGTCAAATAATTGAAATCTTTACTTGTCGGGTTTGTTGGATGTGGTCATATTGTCAGGGCAAATTATCCCCGTGATAGTGCGCGATAAAATGTCCTTGAACATAATTAATTATATAGTGAAAGGAACAGATGCTTAAAGGCATACACTAACGAATGGTTGGCCTATATAATGGACAAACGAATTTCGATATGAATTTCTAATTTGTCCACCCAAAAGTAATTTTTTTACTGATGTATTTAGTCCCCATTACTCGATAGTTATCAAAATATTAATATTTTATATGAATAAAGGGAACGTTCCGCTATTTATCTTGTCTTTGATGCATCAACTGATCTATGAAAGAATTGGAAGCAAACGTTTCCGTTACGTATTATATTTTAGTCGTACCACCTGAGATGATATAATGATGCACGTAAAAATACGACCATATTCGGGAAATTGTAGTGTTTAAAATTCTGCGGTGGAAAGCTTTTTGGAAGCACAAACATGATTTTATGTATGTCAAGTGAATGTACTTTGCGGTTGTATCAAAGAACTAGTCCAAAATTACCATACATATATGTGAATGTATGCCTTTATCTGTTATAACTTATGTATGCATTTATAAATCAAACGTACTTTATATATACATATTTAAATACCAATGTACTCTTATATATCATGTCGACATCAGCGAGTGAATCTAAGGATTTTATGGGTGACTCATAGATAATCATACAACAGGTAAGCTACCATTTACTAATTCTATATGTGACAATTAAACCTGCATGCTGCTATGAATGACATCACCTGCATAGGCTAATAAACGTCCCATCATCAGATGATGATCATCAGCAATGTCGCTTACATTATCATTGTTGGACAATGGATACAGAAAGATGGATGGTGAAATTGGCTCCAGTTTGGCTCATGCGAGAGTGTCGAGATCATTATTCCAGCAGTCAGCTTGTTCTAGGTTTCCCATATTTACAACAACCCCAGAACTTCACGTGTGTCCAAAATGGAAATTGTGGACAGAACAGGGATTAGATCTACTTCCGGTGACCCGCACAAATTGCTGAGCCATCTGGTTCATACCAATGATTGCAAGTATTCACAAGCAATGAGTTCACCCACACACAAACATTTATTACAACAACATCCCACTAATCACAACGAATCCACACTAGTATTACAACCACCCACATCATGCACATATACTTATATTTGATCTATGTAGTGTTAATACCAATAATATATAGTTAATTCGAACTGTTATAAAACACAGCTCGACCTCGAGCAAAAACATTTTATTGACTACAAATTATTAACTTAACATTAGAGCAACATATTAAACACACGAATCCGAAATAGTAATACCCATACTTTAGGGGAGAAACTTAAGCTATAGATTAGAAGGGGAAGTGATTACGAAACTTTTCTGAGTACGTTTTTTGTGCTCAACTCGTGTGCTATGCTCAAACACATGACGTTTTATGAACAAAATTCTGAGTTGAGTATGAAATTGTACTCAGAAATGTTTAGTAATCTCGGGGACAGGCATAGGACGAACTTGAGCTCCGAGATGATGAAACCTTTTTAGTACGATTTCATGATCAATGGCGATTAATTTTGTGAACATAACTTTGAGTTGAATATAAAATTGTACTCTAAAAAGTTTAATAATATCGGGATCTGGGCCTTTGGCTCCGAAGTCCAAAGGTTCTACCATTGCACAAACACCCACTCTGAAAATATAATTACAAACTCACAATTCTATATTGATGATACTCACAATAATTTAAAATTCACGTATAAACTTTTACTCACAACTATAGTGCCTTCTTTGCCATGGTTTTTGTGGAAGAGAAGCATGTCTTTGAACGGGAAGTCGCAGATAATGTCGCTGTTCAGTACAAAGAAAGGATCGTCGTCTTGTGTCAACATTTCTCTCGCCAAAGCCAGAGGCCCAGCTGCAAATCAAGATTGTATGGGATTTGACAGGATTGTACAGGCAGGGTTAGAATTTCCCACTCACCCGGCAGCCCGATCCATTTTTCCTAATGCTATAAAGGTATCCTACAGGCTAAGAGAAATATAATATTTTGTTATTTATTTCATTATCTGAGTGAGTATGTTTTAAAGTATATAGTTTCATCCTTGTATATTGTACAGGATTGTACTGGATTGTATAGGATTGCCTAGGATTGAACAGGATTGCATAGGATTGTACTGGATACAAGATTGTATAGGATTGCATAGGATTGTACATGATTGTACTGGATTGTACATGATTGCATAGGATTGTACAGGATTGCATAGAATTGACTTGTACAGGATTGTACTGGATACAAGATTGTATAGGATTGTACTGGATACAAGATTGTACAGGAGTGTATAGGATGGCACAAGATTGTATAGGATTGCATAGGATTGTATACAATAATACAGAATTGTACATGCTTTACAGGGTTACCTGCATAGAACTTGACAGAGTTGCATAGAGTTCTACAGGATTGTGTACGAGATTGTATAGGACTTGCAGGGATGTAAATAACAAAACATTAAAAATGTCATTCTACCAGCGTGCCTAAATAAAAATTTCAAAATAATTGGCCAAGTACCGTAGTATACATTTTCCATATGTAAATTTATATTGTTGACACTAGTTAGTTTGTTTTAATGCGAGTATCCCTATGCTGTAAACAAACAATAGTTTATTGTGACGACTGAATAACAATGATGCAATGTCAGCAATTTTATCATTCATTGAGGTATAAATGCCAAGGACGTGGATGATGTTCATTGAAGGACAAGACAATGGTACTGTCATACAGTGCTCCCTCGATATAACGCTGAAGTTGGGGGTCCATGACATGCCACCCACGTTATAATACCTGCGTTATATCAACGAATATAATTAAAGAAAAAAAAAGAATATTTGTTATTTTTTAAATTATTTAAAAAAAAATAGGGTGTTGTATCCGAATCTGCGGTGCATCGAAGGGCGTTATATCGAGGGAACACTGTACTTAGCTATTTCTGATATATTAATGATAACATGATGCTAAGTTGTTTGGTAGATAGTATTACCTGTTCCCAGAGGCTCCGACTCCAATGATATAGTAATCTTGATTCCAAGCTGAAAGTAATAGAAACTAAATTTAGATTACAAATTATTAATTTTTACGAGTGCTGTAAATAGGCTACTAATTATATTTCACTCACTAATTATATTTCACTCTAATTAATCTAAATAATATACTATTGGAATACATACATATATCGATTTAACATTAAAGCCATAATTACAAATATAATAATTTGTCTGCGGACAACAAAATGAAAGGTCAACTTAATTAAAGCAACAATACCAAGGTTGTCTTGCTAATTAACCCTCTCCATGCTGAAGGCAACACGGCTGCCCTAAAGAACAGTACCTATGCCTAATCCAACATGGAGAGGGTTAACACTATGATCTTGAAATCAATGAACAACTACAATGCAAGAACATGTTATTGCTATGGTTTCTGATAATAAAAACGAAATGGTAAACTATTCACCTTTTCTTCAAGGCATTTCAGTTCTTTTTCCATTTCCTCCGCTCTGTAGCTCACCGCCAGAATGATGTGCTTCACACCTGCCTGAAACATACACACATAATTTACATGTGCTTCTCACTTGCCTGAAACATACACACATAATTTACATGTGCTTCACAACTGTCTGAAACATATGCACATCATTTATATTTCCTCACACCTGCCTGAAACATACACAAATTATTTACATGCCCTCACACATGCTTAAAACATAGACACATCATTTACATGTCTTCACAACTGCCTGAAACATTTATATTTTCACACACCTGCCTGAAACATACCGTACACATATGTACATGTCTTCACACCCATTTGAAACATACACACATCATTTACACTTTCTCACACCCACCTAAAAGTTAACATATGCCCATCATTTACATGCCCTCACACCGCCTGAAACATATGCCCATCATTTACATGCCCTCACACCCACCTGAAACATATGCCCATCATTTACATGCCCTCACACCCGCCTGAAACATATGCCCATCATTTACATGCCCTCACACCCGCCTGAAACATATGCCCATCATTTACATGCCATCACACCCGCCTGAAACATATGCCCATCATTTACATGCCCTCACACATGCCTAATCCATAATAATCACATTATGGAATTTGCTCAAGTGAGCCCACTTGCCATAAAGCAAGTCACTTCAGATTCCATTCCATAATAAAGGGCTAGTGTTAATTTTGATCCCTGTACTATTGTAAGCCTTTTCACTACGTGCATTCTCACATTATTGAAGCACACCTGCATGCATTCTGTCAGTTAATCAGCCAATATACATAAATTATAAGTAATACCACATGCATAAAACCATCTGGGAGTACGATGCATACACAGCTGTCAGCTGGTTAAATATAGTCTCCTGGGCTGCGTTTCACAAAAGGGGTGTATATTTACACCGGACGTAAATCACGTAATACAACCAACGTAAATGACGTAATACAAGTAAATCCGCGTCATTTATGTCTGGAGTAAAGATACACCCCTTTCGTGAAACTCACCCCTGGCCTGCGTTTCACGAAAGTGGTGTATATTTACTAGGGGTGCATTGATAAGTCGATAAGTCGACCTATTGCGATAGTGTGTGTCTCGATAGAAATCTATTGATAGCAATCTTAACAATCGATAACTATTGGCGATAGTATGATTGACCGTAGATAGTTTGTTTTGTTTT
>JAUTBZ010135212.1:0-13536 GCA_032361785.1 Lepetodrilus galriftensis
TTCAGTACTAATTATATCTAGGGGCGCTTAACTTTTTTCCAACTGTATATATGTCATCAGGATCTTAACAGTTCTAATCAAGTAACAATTAATGAAGTTGAAGATGTTTAAATGTGGCCTAGTAACTAGTTATGAGATGTTTTGTTCAGTTATAATTATCTTGTTACCCCTTTTGAACAATTCCAGTGGGGCTGCTTCACGGTGTATCCTATTACCAAGTTCTCAAAATAATTACTCTGTAATGTTGTCCAGCATTCAAATCAAAGAAGAGTTATCAAACTATTAGCAATTGGACGATTGAGTACATTCCATTTCTGTGTCGTTGATATGGTCTGTAACGTATAACAGCACTTGATTTAGTCTTCATGCCGTTGTGAAGTGATACAATTGATGTTGAATTTGTGAAAACAGCATTACTATTAGGGCATTAGAAGACTGCTAGTGCATCGAGTGTAAACAGATCAATGTGTACAAAGTAGCTTGAAGACACATTTTGATCGAGTGCAATAGTTTGAGAAGTCAATCTTTCATGAATTCTGAGTTGAGTTAATGCTAGGCCAAAACAAATACTCACAAAGAAAAGTTTGATCAATGACATGCAAAATCTAGTCATTTTATTTTATGTTTTATTTTTTTTAAACGTTTTGAAAAGGAAAACATCTGGAATGAGGATGTCATGTTCCTGCATACTTATAGTGATTTTACTTGGAGTGATTGTGTTCAGATTCTAAATAATGTCTGCTAGTTAGTTGCTCGAACCTGAAAATATTAAGTAATTGTCACTTTTGATAAAAGAGACTGCATGATGGTCTGCATCTAACACTGTCTAATGTAAAATTATGATATTATCGTATTTCTCATACATTGTCAATTTAATACTATTTTTCTTTCAAAGACCTGTTTTATTTTACCACTTCCATTGGACATGCTGGAAGAGTGATTTATTATTTTCTTTAATAAGGCATTATTTTTCATGTAGATGTTTGAGAGCAATTTAATCAGTTTATATTACAATGTTAACTATCTAGCTTCATTATTTACTGAACCAATTACTGATATGTGATCAGGCTGTCATTGGCTTTAGATATAGGTATGTTTATTGGAAATGTTTATTGACGTGACCTAAATGTCAGCTGTATCATCTGCTGGTAAGATGTCGAGGTGACATGCGTTGGTCCATGTTGTAACCATCCACGCTTCGTCAGATACGGACGCCCCAGATCGCAAACCTGTTTGTTAGGCAGGAGACTGTCGGTTATGAAAGCTTGCGGTGCTTCTGTTTTGAGACCAGTATTACGTTTAAACCAGTGTCTTTGAGATATAGAACTGAGGCTGCCTTAAACTCAATGACCGAGGGCATTGCATCTCTTCACCAGGTTTGATCAAGACTGTGACTGCTTCCATTCCAGTTGTTATGTGATATACATGAAGATACCTCGCGCTGGCCGCTCTTCACCAGGAATGGAACTGGCCGCTTTTTTATTTCAAATGAGGAAAAATCTGTTGGGATTGCGACCACACTGTGATAATTCTGCCATATGTTAACTGTTTATCATCGGCCTGGAGCCCATCTGCCATCCTACCAAAGTTTGAATCTCGTGTATCCTGAAGAGCAGATTGGACACGCGCACACGCACGCAGAATCATGTCGCCTATAGATGTGTGAGGATTCATTAACCATTCTCTATCAGTCGGCCTATACGGGTGAATGGGCATGTACAGCATACTGAGGCCCTCCGCTTGTCGAGTGGTCTTCGCGATTCACTGAAGTCACACGATACAAGTCCCATAACTCTTCAACAGCTGTGATAACAACATTTATTGAACATGGGAAACTTCTCACCACACAGAACAGAGTTCCATCTTTTGTTATTGTTTTACTCTTATTTATGTGAATAATTCCAGGACGTGGCAAGAACTGGTCGTGTTTTCAGTCCAGCGTTGTTTAGCGTCGTCACACGATGTATATGCAAGAACGATTCCTAATGCAGAGGCATTTTAGTCATCGCGAGACGCCATCTATCCCCACTCTCAATCTGGGATGGCTGCTGTTTCCATGGGGACACAAGATCTGGGGCTAAACGGGTCCAAAGAAAAAAGATCGATTGAGCAGATTTCAATGATCCGTGTGTTTAATTATGTGTGCTAGTCGCTGCTCAAAATATAAATGTATTTTTATCTTGCATCAAGTTCTAGCATTGCAGAAGGACAGACTGTTCTCACTGTCCACATGCCTAGATGTGTACACGAACCGAGAAATATCGACGTTGAATATATGTGCCTATGTACACAGACAGAGACGAACAGTGACTGGATTAAGCGGGAATATGAGGGTATTGATAGACGTAGGTCATGATCAGGTCGTCACAATGAATGTAAATTATTTAGGTTCTTGATACACATTGAAATGTGTGACAATCATGACCAACTATTTTCCATTAAGTTGTTCTGAGGCTACCTGTTGTACGCCACCTGAGACAACCTAGAGAGCGTTAATTGGGCTCAATCCAGCATGGAGAGGGTTAAGTAGCCAGTAGTAATGAACTGATATTTCAGGTTAAAAATATTGTATTTTTGAGCAAAATCAACTAAACATTATTGAGTGTAAATGAGTCGGAAAGTCATCAGGATGCTCATTACATTATGATTTGAAATTGGGAATGTGGCTAACGATATCTTCTGAAGCCAGACTTATTCTTATGACCTTCCAAACATTTGGAGGTCCTGGTGAACCTTTTTAGACTGAAAAGAAAGAAAAAACGCTATTTCCAATTATTTGACATTTTAATAATATTGCCAAAAAGTCAAGAAAAAAAGTTCTTTCTCTTTCTTGGTGAAACTCGTTTTCAGTAATAAATGGTTAAAAGTTAACCTAATGTTTAACTATTGTTCTGCTTCAGTAATAATGTTGTAATTGTATTGGTTACACAGCCTACTATATGGCTTGATCTGTGAAAAGCTGTTTGTGATGGTTATTCTTGATATCCTGCCTCGTGCAGTTATTAACATTGATCAATGTGAATATTTCATAGCATTATACAGGAGTTTTATTGATAGCAGGGAACTATATTATGTTTTACCAAATATGATTCACATGGTCTATTATCAATATTATTATGATAACAATTTTGTATAACATTTCATTTGAAAAATAATATCCTCACATTTTTATGAATATATTTTGGATGTCCATTTATTAACTGGACATAGGAATTTTATGAAATGTCATATATAAGAGCTTATGACATCATCAAAATCCTTTCTATTATAATCAAACTTTTGTACTGAGAACTATATTTGAGGTTTTTGAAATGGTGTAAATTTGATTGCAAATCTTTACCACAACTGATATTCTGCTTGAGAGATCTGTACAGCTTGTAGAATCAGATAATATTTTGGAAATTTTCAGATATATTACTTGATATAAAATATTGTGGAATAATTACGCCAAAATTATCATGATTGTGCTGGTGGACAGAATTTGACATATAATATATATGGTATAATTGCTATCTACAATAGATGTATAACTGTCCGCAATTATCCTAATAATTCACACTACTCTAATAGTTCGAACACCTAAAATATTTTCGCAAACAAAAATAAAATATTCCAACCCTAAAAATATGAATATTAACCAATTAATTCAATTGTACCTTTCCAATTATTCGAACGTAATAAATTATTTAAAATTTTTAAAGAAAATATATATTTATTTTCAAATCCTTAATTTACTTAATAATTTTATTTACAACCATATTTTGTACTTTAATTTGGTTGTCCCAAATTATTTGAACACCGATCATTTTCAATTTTTGTATCTTTATAATAATTCAAACAGCTAGAAATTTAATTTAATTATCCTGTTCGAATTAGTAGGGTAATTATGGTAGTATTAAGCCAACTGTAAGAAGACAGACATCTTACGTTTAGACCACAATCATGATTTGAAGTATATTTCCTGTATTCACTTTTATCCTTGCACTGTAGTGTTCCTGGGATGTATGTACATACTAGATTTTAGATGTTTTGTTTCTTATTTATATACGATCCCTTATATATACATGTACTTGAATCACTACTACAGAGATGCTACAGTGATCACAATGGGATGGGTGGCAGTCCCCTTTAAGGATATCAAGCGAAACCTGCAAGCAGCATGGTGTTAATGCGAACAAAACCTATTTCCTCCAATGGATTCTCATATATCGAATGCCTATTTAATGCTTTGTATGCACATTTTGATGAAAGTCGGTGAAGATCAGGCAAGTGTGACCACTGTAGCAGATCATATTACTGTATCCATAGTATTGAGATTTCCTATATGGAAGAGTATTTATTGTAGTTTGTTTATGTATCAAGTTTGGTTTTCTATCCAAGTAGTATATTGGTGAATGTTGTCCATACTTGTGTAACATTGCAGATTGGGCACAGCATATTGTCTTGGGTCGTATTGATTTAATATTAGGATGAAAGGATTCCTTTAACATTTAAGAAGGTAATCTTTGCAGCAATCTTACGATGTAGTCTTGAAATCTGGAATTCAAATCGACCCCATTTCCAAATTCACAGTTGGTTTGTAGTAAACAATACTAGTAACTCTTTTGAGCATCTACCCATTTATTACAAATACTTTGATTGCACATTTAACTACACATACCAGTACTAGTAATCGAAGAATGATGTGGCTATGCTGTGCCCCTTTTTAAATTTATTTTTTGTTTTTAATGGAAGTAATCCATGTATTGTTCTTTGGTGTAATGATGGTGTATAGGTATTGTAGGTAGATGTTACATTTCCATGTTTGTGTTCTAGTTTACGCAGGGAGCACCACCTGTCGCATGTCAAAGGTTGATAGGCCAAAGGTCAAAAAGAATATGTTAGCATTGACCTTTAGCCCAGTCTTGTTTCGATGCTGCAGTTGTCCAATGCATATCATACTGTACTTACGGTAAAGTAGCGCTTCACACAGTTGGATTGATATACACTGGGAAATAGTGGCACCGGTAAACTAGGATATTGCTGTATAGGACAGCTGCAGCTAGATAGCAGACTGCTTTAACAGCTAATTGGTGTGCAGTAGATATCCAGCTACAAGCCAACACTTCTGATGATCATACACTTCACCGTGGCCGTGTAGGAGTCACACGCAGGGTTCTGGGCTTTGTGCATGTACGACACAAATATACTATGTCTTTCAGAGGTGAACGTCTGCATATGTGTATAGAACTGGTTTTAGAGCAGACGAGAAACGTGCGTTTCCATCCCGTGTCACCCGCCAGTGTTCCAATCTGGTTACATCCCGATATATGTCATGCATCAAACATGGGCTAGACCTCAGTAGGCCAAATCTACCATTTTGCATTTAGTTAATTGCTTACATACATTGACCCGAGTGTTGTCAAAATCTGGATGGGTAACGAAAGACAAGAAGAGTTATCTACGTGACGGTACTACTCCAGATGACTGTTACTGGTATTCGGAGGCTCCTCAGATTTACTTCTGAATGTTAATATCGGGAGACGATTGGCGCCATTCGCAGTGCTTAGCGTTGATGCACATTTCTCTCATGTATGTCTCCCGATAGATTTTACTATCATTGTCAACTTTGGCATCGCCGACACTCGAATCACCGTAGCGATGTACATTAGTGATGGTGATGGCATGCATGTTATATAGACCGATATCACATCTGTTTGTTATTGAATGGTAGCCCATGTAATACCAAATGATATCCCACTGCAATATGTGTGACAAGTTGAGTCTTTCATCGTTACATTGTCAGCAACCATGACGCCAAGTGCCAAGCAAGTTGAGATCGTGGAGTTACGTCCTGCCAGATCACGTGACCCTCGATACGTTGTTCAATTGTTAACCAACCAATCAAGCAAGTCAGTTGTTATTATTTATCCAGAGAGGACAGTGTGACCGTATGTAAGCTGTATACAACAATGACAAGTAAAGTTCGCAGCTGTGCTCCAGAACTGAGTAGTTTTGTTGTCTTTTACATTGATCTTACTGAACAATACACTAATCGCTGTTGCTATTATCTTCACATGGAACAGCTTGAACTCTGCAATACTGTTTCATTATACCACATGTTTTTGACAATCTGGCCCCGAGGTTAGACATGTTCAACTTGGTTAAAGTTTTGTTAACAAATTTCTATTCAAAATTTGAGTTGAGCATGAAATCATACAGTTTCATAATATCAGAGCCCCGGGGTACGTTCAGGACAGACTACAATTTTATACTTTTTGTTAATTTTTGATAAATAACGCCACAATAGTCGTTCAGCCAACACAGATTTTGAGTCCGTAGTGTTTGGTAGCAAATAGTAGGACAACCCAAAGCATGCATGGAATGGAGTGGATGCATGAGCAAACCGATTTGCTGCTATTTTGCTACTAAATCGTTCAGCCAGCCACTACATTTAGAAAAGTAGCATATTGTAAAGTATAAAATTGTATTATGTCCTAAATGCACCCCTGGTGACAGTTGTCTACCTAAAGTATGATGTAAAAAATGTCAAATTGTTGCAAGAAGTGGCCGAAACTTCTTGTTGGATTATCACTACCGTAGTCCCAAGTAAAGTGATCGGAAATCTGACACATATCAGAAGTCAGGACACTTGCTCAATGTTTACTGCCCGTAGCAGAGATGTCGGGATAGGAAGAGCACCTTCAGACTTGTAGTCCAATTGCTACTAACTGCACTATCTTGCCTCATTATAGATTTGTCCCTCTACTGTACTTCACAGTTAATTAAAAAGCAACTTTTAATGAACTATTTTAATGAACTATGGAGTCGTGATGGTTTGTCTCAACTAAAAATACTACAGTAGACCCCGCATACAACGGACTCGTTGGGACCGGCTATTTCTGTCCGCTATATGCAAAGTCCATTACCGCAATTAGCGTTAGACGGGACCGGGACTTCAGATTCAGTCCGTTATATGCAAGTGTCCGGTTTATCCAAGTTCTAAATGCATTACTTGTTTTCAACGATAGGGATTTGATACTGTCTGAAAGGTATTCAGTGGATATAATTGTCGCACACAACAGTACGCACAGATTTCTTGATTGCCAAGGGAATCATGTTATACTGATGAGTAAAGCTGGATTCATACTTTTAACGGCGTAACATTTACCGGTGTAGCAGTCACCAAACACTCTAGATTGAGCTTCCTTTGGGAGTGTTTTTGGGATGCTACACCGGTAAGCGTGTGCTAACGTGTTGCGCCGTAAGGCACCGTTGAAAGTATGAATCCAGCTTTAGGGACAGGGAAGTAAAGAATGAAAGACATTATATAATGTACATTTATTCACATCATTGTAATCGTACAATCTCGCCCACATACAGATATTTACATTCCATGTCAATTTACAAAGATCGACATGTCATTTATTCATCTTTGATTTTGCTACTTGACTTCTGCCAATTAGTAACACAAACAGTTCAATCATTTATACAAATTGACTGTTCTTTTACATTATTTTATGCGTCGACCAGAGAACCGTTTACACAGAATGTGTTTCTCGATATTCTGGTAAGGATAGTCCATGCCGTTTACTGATCCAATTCAACAAACAATAATTTTGTGAACCAGGAGAAGATAATTGAGATTCACTTCCTGATTTGTGAACCATGAACTGTTGTCCACTAGGGAGTGTTTTTGTCAGGAATTCCATTGTCAATTTAGTCCCAAGATTTCCACATGTCCATGAATTCTGGATGACCCCTCATTGTGGAGTGATTGTTCCATCTGCCCGCAGCAATATCTGCATTCTATGGCAACTGTCTATGAGCTGCACGCTCACTGTCAGAATTTGCTCACTGTCTGCATAGGCTCAAGTCGGAATATGCTCACTGTCCACATGCTCGCTATCGGAATATGCTTACTGTCTGCACATGCTCGCTATCGGAATATGCTCACTGTCTGCATATGCACTGTCTGCACACGCTACTGAAATATGCTCACTGTCGGCACATCCTGACTATCAGAATATGCACTGTCCGCACATAATATCGGAATATGCTCACTGTCAGAATGTGCTCACTGTAAGCACAGGCTCACTGTCAGATGGCCTTCCGGTGGTACTCTGGGGGAGCCACGTAGTAGTCGCTGATGCTGAAGAGACTGGAGGCGTTCTTCAGCATGTACCTGGAGGTGAACACAATATTGTAAAATGTTGGAATAATTGTTAAACTAAAAATCAGCTCAATTTAAAGATGATGTGAGCAAATAATAACGGCCTGGGTATCGTTTCTCAAAGCTCTCGCATCCACTATGCGACCATAGCACTCTCATGTGCACAATCCCCATGTATTATAGGAGATGGCTACGAGAGTCCTTGTGGTCTCGTAGTAGATATGAGAGCTTTGAGAAACGATACCCTGGACTACTTTACAGCCATTTTCATGAAAAGCAGGTCAGGTACACACCTAGACCCAGTTCCTTTGAGAGCAGTACAGTGTACTCACAAGGTGACGTCACTCCAGTAAGCTGTACTGAGTGAAAGGAACGACTCGCACACATCTCACACAAGAAAGATGGCGGCAAAGAGTTGCCTTAGATGTGGCGACGTCACTGTACTTTTTCTGTGTTGTCTGCACTACCTCGCTAGCGAGTACAGCCTGCACACTGTTTGAGAACTGTGCAACACGTTCCTTTGACAAAAATGTCTGTCCGGGGTAATCTAGACAGTGTACTGTGCTCAAAGGAATGTCCCCATGATGTGACAGCTAGGATAGCAAGATATTGCAAATTAAAGATGAAATAGAACTACACCTACTTGAGGAAGTCGTGGATATGGTTGAGCAGCAGCTGCACGCTCTTCTCATCCAGAGCTGTGTACGCCAACATCCCACCCAGCTTCACTGAAACACAACCAGTGTAATACAATAGTCTGGCAAACACAACCAAACATATGCCATAGTCTGGTTACTAAATAAGTAATCAAAATAGCATCTTGACTAATAGCAACAATTGAATTTCGATTTAGTTTTTGATGATAGCTAATTTTCATTAAAAATTAAATTTTCTTGAGGAAATTTGATTTGGATTTTATTTATGAGGGTTTATTTTTTTTGTTATGCTTTGAGTGAGTTGCATAAAATACATGTACCTACCAAACAGACGTAGTAAGTGAATTGCACTATATATACTTGTCATGGAGGCATCTCCCTTTTCGGACAAAATCTGTAAGAAAGAAAATAATTACGGTATATATAGCCTTTTAAGTCTTTTTATTGTTACATGGTTGGTTTATTAATTGAATCTTGTAACCTGTCACTGTGGTATGCAATGCTATTTGTCCACAACTGCTGATGAAATTAAGCAAAATTTATATGTCAATGGTTTCTATGGGACCAATCATAATTCAAAACCAATCATAGTTTACTGTAAATCTTGCAAGAACTTACAAATACCGTAGTGTAGAGCATATCAAAGACATTTTGTTTTAAATTTAAAATTTTTTTTTTTTGTTGAAAACTTTTATCAAAGACATGCTTAGAAATATTATTACCTTGGTCCAAATAAAACGTGATTGACAATCTGATTTTGATTCAAATGGGTCAGAGACTATTGAATATATTATTATAGATTAGGAACACCCACCTCGCCATACTGCGGCCTCTCAAACTTGTACAACAGCTGTGTTCCCAGCATCACGTTGAAGTATTCACGGATTCCATGAGATAACTCCACGATTGCGTCTCTGTCAAAAACAAACAGGAAAACATACAGCTGACATTCACAATTTTACCAAGCAATAGATACACAGCCTCTTGCTATGGAGGTACGGCAAATGTAGTAATACATATGCTGGCTGAACCGCTTTTGTAGCACTACATAGTATGATGTAATGAAAAATAGTGCAGCCTGAATGCAACCCAGTTACAGGAGCATCATAAAAATGTTATAAGTACAAGAATGAGGTCTTGGTATCTGTAGAAATATGAAAGGGGAGTGGGTTGCAAAACTGGAGGTCTTGCTTTCTGACCCATCAATACTGAAATTGGTCCATTGCCACTTGAGCTACAAAGACAATAGTAAATTGTCAAAAATTAAAGAAAAGAATATGCAAATATTACTTGTTTGGGTTGTTTCCTTTAGCAGTTTTCACTTTGATGTAATCATCCAGGATACTGTCTACCGTGTGTCTGGCTGGGAGTGTAATGAGCTAGATAGGAGCAAGAATAGATTCATGTTAAGTTGTTAACTTTATTTGGTTTAGAGCTGCTTTCAAGATTATTTCACATAGCACAGCTTGGGCAAGAGAAAGTCTAAAGCATCCATAGCGCTGAATGTTGCAGTAAATCTGCAAGCACTGTTATGGTACAGACAGTACATCATATATCATGATTGTGTCAGAAAGGTAACTTTGCAAACAATGCCCTGCTACCAGGACATGATTAGGCCTTTGGCTAGTACTGTAAGTCCCAAGAAATTCAACTCGAAAGCTTGGATAAATTGCGATACTTTTGATATATTAAAAAACCTATATATTTTTGTAATGCTGTCTACAGTTTATTTATGTCTACTCACCATTTTCTGTCTAGTGATAATATCCCAGTCGTCCACCAGCCAGGGCTTTAGCTCATCTGGTATTCGGATTTTAACCTCGATCTTGGAAGCAAATCCTTCTTCCTGGAACACAAAGTACCCGACATCATGCACATGCTATTACACATGTCGCATTACATCAACAAACCCATCCCAAGTTACGTTGTGCAGATACAAAGAGATACATGACGATTCTTAATATTGCTCAGATAGCATGGATTGTGGGCTGCATGACATAATACTAATTTTTTTTAATATATTATTTATCATAAATTGTTTTCTGGAAAATAGCATCAACTGACAGATGTCGGGTGGAGCACAAAAACACGGCAGAACTAAAGTCTCTATGAATATTATTTAATAATGTGAAAACTAACATTTAAATAGTTTAATGAAAACAACAGTAACTGATTATTTCATTAATGTATTGGCTTACATCATTGCAGGACGACTACAAATTGGTATTCATGCATTGTGAGACAAGAATACTGGATAAAGTGCCAGAGATAGAAGTGCAGAAATACTGACCGACTCCACCGTGGCTTCTGGGCGTGACCGCTTCCTCTTGGACTCGGCAGTCTCTGGCTTGGGAGCCTCCACTGCTGGCTGAGGAGCTGGTATCACTACTGGCGTCAGGACAACTACTGAAAACATTTAACAAACATTTTAAATGATGTTCTATTATATTAATTTGTAATAATTAATGTCATCAATAATAATCATATCAACATGAATTTGAAGTAAATATTTACAGGACCACCAGGAATCTAAATGAACACTATCCTAACTTAGGGCTAGTAGAAATTCATAACATTTGTTACTTGTATAACTATTCGGGCTAGTAAGTTTTAAAGTTAGTTTCTATCAATGGACGATAAAAGAGCATTAATCTTTGTTTGTTTTTCTCAATGTATGTTACTAACATGGTTATCAATGGATCAAATGCAGTGAGCATTATAACCGTTGACTAGAATAACCATAGCAACCTTCTTTTTCTTTTTCTTTTTCTTTTTCTTTTTCCTTTTCCTTTTCTTTTTCCTTGGCAGCTGTTGTGGTTGTTTTCGGTTTCTGTTTGTCACTGGATGGCGTTGATGCTCTGTCACGATCTTTGTCTTTTTCTTTCTCCTTTTCAGCTTGTTTCTTGGCTGCCTCTTTCTCCTGTCTCTTAGCAGCTCGGATCTTTAGCTTTGCAGCCCTAGGGTTAAAATATCCAGGTCACCCATGAGTGATAAAAACAGTAGATATTGGTTGTAGTGATCAGTGTCCGTGCTCACTGCTGGTGACATCAAGTAGCAACTTTATTTTTATGAAATTAGAGTTTAGAGTTGCATATCACAGCGTGTTTAGGGCAGGAAGAAACCTGCAACATAAATAGCTCTGAATGTTGCAGCAAACATGCACTTGGTGGTAGCGACAATGACAAATAAATATAATTATTATAAAACTGACCCATGTGCTTTCAACAATTCTTTCTGCTTTTGAAGACTGGCGTCATTGAACTTGAGAACTCTACTCTCAGGAACCCATTCGTCCCAACTGGAAAGATACGATTAGAACATGAATACAGGATTAGCTACAAATCATATAACAGTGTAAAAATACTGTTTTATTGTCATGCATATTAAAAATCACATAACTCGTATACAACATGTACAATATTCATTTAAATGATGGATATGTAAAAATGTGACAATATTGATGTAATTTATTCACATGTTGATGAGACTTTCGTCGTAAAATTTCACACAGATAATTTTAAGCATTGTCTTGGCATGGTGAGCATCATCAGCTTACATGGACATTGGGAGGACTAATATTCTCAGCCTTAATCTATG
Source organism: Lepetodrilus galriftensis (assembly GCA_032361785.1). NCBI lineage: Eukaryota > Metazoa > Mollusca > Gastropoda > Lepetellida > Lepetodrilidae > Lepetodrilus > Lepetodrilus galriftensis. The sequence continues at coordinate 12,406 of JAUTBZ010135212.1, forward strand.
TAAAGATATTTACAAGAAAAATATTAAATTCACTACGTACTTTTTATTCCAACCATTATAGTGGATGAAATACCGAATAGCTTTCTCCTTCACTTCATACTTCACACACTGGAGAAGGAAAGAGTAAGAATATGTCAAATAATATCAAGGACATCAACAATGAATGATGATATGATCAACATATTAACATTCTTTTCAAAAATGTATTAACTCTCTCCACGCTGAAGGCAACCAGAAATGCCCTAAAGAGCAGGGAATGTGTACAATCCAGCATGGAGAGTGTTAAAAAAACACCATTTTAAAATGAAAACAATTTATTGAATTAACATGATTCATCTTTAATAGTCATGATGAATGTTTGTCTTTTAGATAGAACAGCCTTTTAGATAGAACACTTACAATACAACAGTTCAATGAAGTAATTACAAATGCTGTTAATAATTTAGCACATTATCTGTTGAAAATGACAAGATTATAATTCAAATACAGTGTATCACTGATTATCAGATTCACCAGCAACATTGATTCACAAAAATAAACTTCACCCTAGAATCATCTTGTTAATAATATGACAGAATATTACATTAGTCTTAGACTACATCATAAGAATGATGACCTGTGGACTATATTACAATATGTTTGTGTCAGCTAACACGAGTTCACTCATTTTGTGAACCTCATAGTGCTCCCTCGATATAACGCTGAAGTTGGGGTCCATGACATGCCACCCGCGTTATAATACCCGCGTTACCGTATATCAAGAAATATAATTGGAGAATAAAAAAGGTTTTTTTAAATTTTATTTATTTATTTTTTTTAAATGGGGTCCACGTTGGACCCTGCGTTGTATCTGAATCCGCAGTGCATCGAAGGGCGTTATGTCGAGGGAGCACTGTATCACCAGTATCAGCATCACTGAGTACAGACTTACCTTAGCTTCATAGAGTAGAGGGCCATGAAAGCAAAGCACTTTCTCACCTGAAACAGTGGGCAGATGTCAATACTGGTTATAACAAGCAATACACAGAGAGCAGAGCACGTAGTCCGTCAGTCAATACTGGCTGCCACATACTAATGTTTTAACACATGTCAGTGTATGCTTTATCAATGTATCACTGCACTGGGGAATGC
>JAUTBZ010135233.1:0-29626 GCA_032361785.1 Lepetodrilus galriftensis
TTATATATCTATTTTCAACATATATAATTGATTAGAAGCAACTTGTTCTGGCACCGAAGAAATCCTTTAAGTTTAGTTCTCACTCTACCAAGTCCAAGCAGATCACCAAAATAGTGTACAGTTGTATTCATGATGAAATAAAGTAACACAGGACAGGGACAATTTTAACAAGTTTATTGTGAAGAAAGTGCGAGTTAACTTTGCACTGTCTCATCACAGGAAGATAGAGAACAGGAACAGTGTGATGTTGAACTAGACTGATGATGTCCTCGGCCTAGGCACTGTGGCTCCGTAAACATACATCAACAGGACCCATGGGGATTTACCACATACCAAGCTCCCGATAGTGACCAAAGACATTGCTTCTAAACTTATTCCCGATAGTGACCAAAGACATCGCTTCTAAACTTGATCCCGATAGTGACCAAAGACATTGGTTCTAAATGTATATTGATTAAATTTACTGTTACCGCTACTAGCTATACAGAATATCCTGCACACAAGCCAGCTCTGAGTTTCCAATATGTACAGAATGCACATGTAAAAGGTGAAAGCACATAAACAACAACTATCTGAGGTGCTGTGACACTTAATAATGCGTTTGTATCCTCTATGTTGCATTATGTGTGTGTTGCAATCACTGTAAAGTAATCTGGGGCCATATTCACGAAAGGGTTTAAGTCAGTTCTAAACCCTTTCGTAAATACCCTCTGGTGGTTGTGATAAGCATTTTAATAGCCTTATACTATAGTATAATGTGCGTTCACGTTTGAAATGTGCATGTGTATATGAAACTCTGAGATGGCTCTGAAAAATGTACCAATTTGATTTACGTTTACTTATATACTGTAAATCATGAAATTAATGCTACCATACTGTAAATCATGAAATTAATGCGAGCAGAATATTAATGCAAAAAATGCGACCGCTGTATTGTCGCATTTAATTGCTGGGCATTAAAGGTAAGTACTGGGAAAAAAACATGTATGGAGATATGACAGTTCGCATTTTATTGGTGTCACATTTACATATAAAATCTAGAGGTAGCATTAATTTCGTGATTTACAGTACTGGATATCCCAACAACCAAACTGAACTTTACTCAACCCAGCTCCTTTCCTTTACCGATTGGAAATAATTTCATATGTCCAACATATTGGTCAGTGTATCGTTTCTTAAAGCTCTCGTATCTACTACAAGACCATAAGGTCTCTCGTAGCGATCTCTAGTTCATGGTGATCGTGCACTTACGAGAACGCTATGGTCTCATTGTCGATACGAGAGCTTCGAGAAACAATACCCTGGTCCAACATTGTCTAGAGTCAGGAATGCCAACTTGTACAGGTTCAGTAGAGTATGTAGAAAAAGCCACAGGACCTAGGAAGGAAGGATTGATGATTTACAAGTATTGACTAACAACGCAGGCTAACGGCAGTCCTCACACACAGGACCTTAACTCGGTTCCAAACTTAATGCATATAATGAAATACACATATCTGTACATTTATCTTCAGACATTTTATTGGAAACTACAACTTTATTCAGGTAGATAACATGCATATAAGATTTCACATTAATTGAAAACTTTGTGACCACGCAAATATTTTTTTCTTCGAGCATAGTCGTATATCATAATTTGTATTTATAACAATTATAAGATAAACAAAAGGCAAAATGCCAATTGGTGTCGGGATTCCACAAGGGATCTACAACAAAGGAATGTTCATAAAAGCGTATCACACAATCGTATTCTCACTTCATAAAATTTACAACATAATAAACAACTGTTAAATATAACAATTATCACATTGCTGATACATATTTCTCAACATGAAATAATTTTCTCATAAAAACATTCGTTATCGTATTTGTTTTTATTTATACATTTTTTTCCTCCAATTTCCAAATGTGGAATTTATCCTTTCCTTTGTGTTGTACATACGGTACCCTCCCATTCCCCCCAGATGAATTCAAGATAAGCCAAGTATTGTGGCAATCCTGCTAAAATAAATAAAAACTAAGGTGGGGCACAGATATTATCCAGGGAACACTTCAAATATAAAATGTCTTAGGCAGCTGAACCTTATCACAAATGCAAAAGAAAAACAGAAAAAAACCCGACATGTCAGCAAAAAAGATTTGCTTGGTTCTGTTCAAACATGTTCTTGATGGATCTGAACAGACATTGGAATGAGGTTTATATTAATCTCCGATATACAGTATTTGAACCATAACTTGTAGAGTGTACATGGTTGATATTTATGCCATTAACAAAATGTCATAGGTGTCTATTCTTATAAGATTATCTATAAATTATCTATTAATAAATATTCATCTTTTGAATCTGACATGTGTAATATATCATGGACATACATTTAACAGCTTAGTGACATTTTAATGTAATTTTCAATACCAATGTACAATTTCAATAATCACAGATCGAGCAAAGTTTTAACAAAACAACATTAGAAGTCATTGCATTACGCAGACACTGGTATTTGAGGCATCTCCAGTTGCCTTCAATAGGGAAAAGGGTTACAATTATTAAATGAGTTAATATTCTTAATTCACCAATCTTGTATGATAAAACGTTGTTTACTGAAATATTGTATATAAAAATGTTCTTAAATATTTAATTATCGTAAACTGACAAATCCCTAAATGCTACTCCTTCATATAGTTGTAAATCATGAAATTAACGCGAGCAGAATATTAATGCGAAAAATGTGACCGCTGTATGGTTGCATTTAATTGCAGCGCATTAAAGGTAAGACCGATGAACAAACATGAATGGAGACATGGCCGTTCGCATTTTATTTGTGTCGCATTTATGTCTAAAATCTAGAGCTCGCATTAAATTAGTGATGCATTAATTTTGTGATTTACAGTAGCTGGCGTGGTAGGGTTATGTAGAATATTTGTAAAGTTCCATGCAGGTTCTGCACATGATTGCTACATATGAACGCTGTACTTTGTGTGTCTGCTACACTAATCATAGGCATGGGCGAGTGCTAATGGTTTGGAAAGAAAGGTTAGAGCGATTTAACTGTAACGGCATGGTGGAATAAGCATAAAACACATATCACTATTTCTCAGTGCTGAACTGTCGAAGAAAGACAACTGCACAACACGTACACATTAATACTATGTACAAATATACAAGTGTTCATTGTTTTCACATTTATTGAATACTGCCAAGTACATTGCCATTTCCAACCTTAAATGTTAACATGTAATACACTTCAACAAGGGAAGGGCTTATTTTACATCATAATTAAAGTTAGTAATTTAAAACTGGATTGAATAAAAAATAATTCAGCTGGACTTTAATTAATGAATATGTTGTCTATCTGCTGTATTAAAGAGAGAAACTATTACGTATCGGGGACGATGCCAGCAGACACGGCTTATATTTCACTGTGATGACGGAGAAAAGTGAAGATTAACAAAAACATTTGCACATTTTAAGAGAATAGAAGTAATATACATTGTTTCTTTAATTTAGATACACTTTGTACAAAGAAATCTGTAGCAGAAACAAAAACATTAATCTCAAATATACAATAAAATGAAAAGATACGTACAGAATGTTGTGTACTTTAACGGTGAGATTATCAGATTAAATGATGATAATGTCTCCATGAAATGTATATTTGGAACTAGATTGTCATCTGTAGAAATTATATAAAAAACTTTCTGGTAAATGTATGCACATCAATTAACAACAAGGTTTTGTAACGGATCGTCATACATTTTATGATAGATTTAAACAAGTATTTTCTCAAAAAGATAATGCACATCAAATTTTAAGACAATTTGTATCTAATGCATTATTGAGAGGTATAGGATTTAGTTGTAAAACTTTTGAAAATACAAATACCATGAACATATAATATACAAGTTCTTTTGGCATATCTTCGTGTTGTAAGTACATCCCTTGTTTAAGTTACTCACCACGTTCAATTAAATCATCTGCACATATGGTCATATCATACAAAATTGAAACGGAAAGATTTACACACATCCATCAATATATTTATTAACCCTTCTCATCCAAGCTGATTTATTTGTTCAAATTACTCCATATTTGAATTTCTGCTTATAAACACATTACCATTATGGTACATGAATGAAATCAAGAATTTTCAAGCTTCATATTTAATATCAGAATACATGTTTTTTTCCCCCTTCATAATCCAGGATGAGAAAGGGTTAATTATGGTAACTGTAAGCTACATACAGACATCTACAGACTACTATGTATAAGTTATTGCACATATCTGGGATATCCCAACATTGTATAGAATAGTGTGGTCAATATAACAAAACCTTGTATAGAATATCATCTGTCAAAGTAAGACATTGTATAGAGTATTGTGGCCAATGATACACAACATTGTATAGAGTATTGTGGCCAATGATACACAACATTGTATAGAGTATTGTGGCCAATTATACACAACATTGTATAGAATATTGTGGCCAATGATACACAACATTGTATAGAATATTGTGGCCAATAATACACAACATTGTATAGAATATTGTGGCCAATGATACACGACATTGTATAGACTATTGTGGTCAATGATACACAACATTGTATAGTATTGTGGCCAATAATACACAACATTGTATAGAATATTGTGGCCAATAATACACAACATTGTATAGAATATTGTGGCCAATGTTATAGAATATTGTGGCCAATGTTATACAACGTTGCATAGAATATTGTGGCCAATGATACACAACATTGTATAGACTATTGTGGCCAATGATACACAACATTGTATAGTATTGTGGCCAATGATACACAACATTGTATAGAATATTGTGGTCAATGTTACACAACGTTGTATAGAATATTGTGGTCCATTTAATATTCAGGTTGTAGAAATTCCAGTTCATAGGAAGGAAGCTTTCAGAACAATAATTATGTTTTATTTGTAATAACTCTCAATTTCAAATGACACAAACTTTTCTTCTTCTAAAATCTTTAGGTGTGTGCATATGACATGCTTGTTTACAAGGGCAAGTGCAAATACTATTTTGGTACTGAGTGCATTTTAGACTTTCTACATTACTTACCTAAACACTTGCATGTAGCTATGTGGGTTTCATAACATGTAATTATGTGAATGTGTTGAATAAATACTAACTGGTTGAACAATGTCCATAATTAGCAAGTAATTAGTTATATCTCAGCTACTGTTAGTAAGGAGACTGTTTCATAATTATCTTAAAATATTAATTTCAAACATGATTTAATTTCAAATAGTTCAAATAACAATAAATGTGTATTCTACTAACTGCACTTGACATGCTCACTATTGTCTAAGCTAATGCATTGCATTTATACTGACTAGAAATGTTTTGGTGAAAATGTGGCACATATACTAATTATTACTCTTACTAATTAAGTCTATTAAATGACTTAAACCATGTCACATTTGTTTGTAGTTCAATGCTTCCTCATCAGCTTTAGTGCACAACCTTCCTCTCCATTCACAATCACTGTACAATCACCTACCAACCATCACATTTCTCTCATCCAATCACAGTCTGTAAAATAAATCACATGTCTCTTCTGATTGGTCCATTTCAAATACATATAACTTGAGATTCATTCGGCGAAGAAAACTCCAAAATTGTCCAATAGAATTTCTGGTTCAATCTGAATGGCTGAAAGCTTTTATGGTAAAAGTCTTAATAGTTTTCAACCAATCAGAGGCGAGATGCATATTCATGTCGGAATCAAGCTCCAAACATCTTCTTGACAGTGTAACCTGGCATGGAGTAGAAGAAGATGACCAAGATGGCCGACAGGAGCAGCACGATGAACACTTTCAGAATGACCCACTTGTAGTTGTGCCACAGGATGTAACGGATTGACTTGAGTGGGTTCAGAAACCAAATGAACGACGAATCAGGCCGACTGAAATAAAAATACACAGTAGAAACATTTACCAAAAATATATTTTCAAAAAAATTGCACATCATGTTAACATTTAAAGAAAAAGTTCTGGGTATCTACCGTAATATTTTCAGGATGAGCTACATTCAGAATGAAATGTTTAGCAATTTATGCTCATAAAAAAAGTCATTAGCTAAACCCGATCTTACTACTTATATAGATCAAAATTGAAACCTCATTAATACAAATAACAGTCTAATCCATAACCCTAAATTCAAGACTTGGATTCATAAATGATAACCACCTCTAAAATTAAATTTAAAAATAAACAATAAAACTACTCCAAAAGCTATTACCGAACACCCTAGTCTAATACCTGACATAAAATTCAAGAATGAGACACATAAATCGTAACACCCAAATGTTTCATTGTGGTAAAGCCACACACGTAATACATTCATGACCAAAGCTAAGACTAGACCGGCACATAAAATGTCAAAATAAAAACAAAACAATTCCTTCTAATTTTTATTTTCCAGTAGTAAAACTATTTCAAAACATTGTGCAAGCAATTGAACCCTAACACGTGGAGAGACATAAACCATGTTGCATACAAAATGGCAGAGATATATTCAGTATTCCCTCCAGCTAGAAAACTAAAAAAGACTACACAAAAGTATAAACATGGTACAAGTTCAAAGGTTCAGAAATCTTATTCTCAAATTTTCTGTTGGTATCGTTTTTATCTTCGACTGATATTGAAATACGATTGGTTCACAATCTTGGGGGATTTTTATTGTTGGTGTTTGGTTGTTTATACAGGTGAAAAGTACATTCATGTCTGAACTGAAGAGTGTAACATGCATTTAAGCGCGGGGCTCCTAAACACCCCCTCTTCATCATTATGTGGCTGGAAGTGTTTTCTTCTCGTAAAAAAAAACTTGTTCGTCTCAATCTACCCAGGGAAGCCGAATACAAATGCGGAAATTATGTTGTGGAAATTATAAAACAAAATAAACATGTTCTGAGATTGGCAGTGTATTGGCAACACTTGGGCCGTGTTTAACCATCTGTGTCTAGCTGGCTATTTTAAGGATGAGCAAATGTTTTTAAAACTCTTTCTGGTAAAAGGATTAAGGCCAATTTGCTATTTGTTTTGAGTTGATAGCATAGTGTCCTACCTACATTGCATACCATAACATCCTAAATAATCTAAAAGTTGTTTTAAACTTTCTCAAACTATTTTAACCATCATGCGAGTGAGCGACAACATTTCGTCCTCGTACAGCCGGACTTCTTCAGGTCTAGTCTTTTTTAAAACCATATGCAATAAAAGTTGTTTTGAATTTCATAAATAGTGTGTCACGAATATATTTTGAATATTGATATAGGAATCTTTCTCCTGAATAACTAAGAAGTTATGGAGTCTATTTGTGGCGTAATGTCGAATATGAAAGATAGCATTGCAGTTAACCACAGAACATGCAGCTATTATAATCAAACAATTGAGAAATTGTTACCACGGCATCTGATACACAGCGGTAATACCAGAGTGGGACTGAAGGGTAACGGATAAATCGCCTAGTCTCATATTCATGATATTTGTGTGATTCGACGACACAAAAGTCAATGATACGCCCTAAATGGTCTCAACAATTTCTTAGTTATTCAGCAGAAAGATTCCAATCCTAAAATTATCAGTAAGATTTCATTCAGGTTTTCATCCACGAGTAGTGCTATAATCCCCTCTGTGTCCCTCTGTACGATGTGGATATAGACAACGCACTGATTGATGTACCTCAGTAATCCCGCACAGATTACCCGCAGACAAGATCGTACGTTGCTCAAATTCACCCCGATTTCCAATCTTTCCGCCCCCAAAAAATGAAATATTAATATTTGTCAAAATTGTTGAATGAAAGGAAGAGGTTTGGTTCTCTTTGTTAGCGTACTGAATGATGAAAGAGAGAAGAGATAAGATAAAAAACCCATAGTCTGGTTGTCAGACCTATACACTGTCTGTGTTATCTCCCCTGTCTACTTATAGAGTCTATACTATATCAATAGGGCCATTATCAATTCCACCCTCATTACCGTTGCCATGGTTTCCATTGTAAACAAATAGGTCCAAATAAAACAATGGTATTTATCACGGTCAATGATGGATACGCCGGATTAGCTCATCCCATAATGCACTCCTTTTCCTCCTTTTCCCCGATGCTAATCCAACCAATAGCGAATAATAGAAACACAAGGGTGATTGCGATCTCGGGATTTCCTTCAGCCCTGAACTCTGACCTACAAGTCATTAATCATGTTTGCAATTTCCTGTAAAATCTTGGCTTTACATCTATTCCGTTCCAAGTCCGAGGCATCCAAGCAGAAATAATTTGTCAAATCTTGTCGCGAAACAGCTTGGGCAATAATGAAAACAGTCGCGAGCAGAGACGGCTATGTACTTACGAGAGAAAATTACGACAATTTCAACACTCGAAACCAAACCGATTCCCTATCTGCTATGGCCGGTACAATATCCGCTTGAGGAAAAAGTCGCTAATCCTGGTTAAAATACTGCATGACCCGAGAATTATTTCCGATGCACCTGTAATTAGTGCGTGGCTTGATTGACACTGGCCACTTACTTATCAGCCAGGTGTCAATACCAACTTTTAACTAATTTACACTGTCACTTAGACTACTGCTGCTATCTCGGCAACATCGCAGACCCACTCGCTCAAATCATCACCCTGAACAACTGTCAGCCCTACTGCTCAGATAACATCTTATTTTTCCTATGCCAGTTTTGTAGGATATTTACGCATAAGTGTTGTTGTAAACTATATATTGTCAATTTAGATAATTATTATACATGTGTTCTTAATATCGTGATCAGGTATAAATGAATAATTTGAGTACCGGTAGGCAATATTTTAATGTCTGCCATCAGGAAATTTATATAGTGTAGTATTATATTATTTTTAGTAAGATTTAATTTAATTTGAAATTGAGTATAATAAAAAAAATTAATAAAAAGACATCTTCCAGAAATTAAAAAATATTAATATAACATTTATTGGCAGAAACATACGTAATATGTATATCTATTTAATGAGGACACGTTTGTATACTAGTATTTTATCATTTTAAATCTGAAATAGTTAAAGGAATTGATTTAAAGAGTGAGCATTTGAACATGGATTTAGCATAACATAAATACTTATATGAACTTACTTTGGTTTCTCCAGGGGGTCAGGCTCATTCCGCCCGAGTCCCGCGGGGTGTTTCTCCGCCTCTTCCACTGACAGCAGGTGTAGCTCCGCCTCCACCTTACCCTGAAGAATACCACAATACCAGTCAAATACCTGGCAACATTTACCCTGAAGAATACCACAATACCAGTCAAATACCTGGCAACATTTACCCTGAAGAACAACACAATACCAGTCAAATACCTGGCAACATTTACCCTGAAGAACAACACAATACCAGTCAAGTACTATACTAGTATAGCAACATTTATTCTAATAATAATATATTATATCAATCTGGCATCAACAATAAAGACTACTAGAATATATACACCAATCTGGCAACACTTACCCTGAAGAATACCAGAATATATACCAATCAGTAGATGCAATTTCTTTTTTAAATTTTGTCATGAGGGGTCACATAGCAAGTTTACAACAGCAAGCATTTAGTGCAGACAATTCTTGAGAATTCCTATATTATATATATTTTAGGTACAAACCAGGTGAGATCCCAGCCCCTAAATCCACATAATTCTTTAACTCTAATGTCCCTGGGGGTTCCATTCGGTGTTTGAAATGACCGCTAAAGGTATCCTAATGGCCAGTAGAAATTCATGTTTTTTTAAAACATTTGTTATTTGTATCATTATTCCGGCCAGTAAGTTTCCAGTGGTAATTTCGAACACTGGTTCCATTAGAACAGTTCCAGTGGCTGATATATCAGTAATAACGGCATATGGGTGCACGTGTACCTATTGTCGCTATAGGTCGACACACAATGCTGTTATAGGGACAGTAAGTTTCGTCGGTCTTATTTCCTGCGACAGACTACCAGTGTCATCTAATCGCAGATATAGCATTAGATACTTGCTAATAAAGTTTATATATAAAGAAAATTGATACAGCAATGGTTACAAAATGCCACTATAGGCTTTGATAAAAACATTCCAATGAACATAAACCACAAAAATATTGGTAGGTGGCTCATGAACATTATTGCACGATTGCTGGTAAGGTTTGAGATGGCATGTTTAGATGGTCACCAGATTTTGAGTGGATCTCTGGACTATCTCGTGTCAACTTGCAGTGCCTGTTGCTCTTACTTGATACAGTGTATTTACAGTGAAATTATGTAGACATGGACACATATATATTGAAACCAGATAGGATCACAAAAGTAATATGAATGATATAATATTAATCTAGCAGTATTTCGACTCCTTAGATAGGATTTTCTTTGCTATCTTATTTCTGGCATCATATTATACTTGCAGGTTTTTGTTCTGTCAAAATTTAATCAAATTAATTTCAGTACCTTCAGGGTACATGTTCATGTATAGCTTTAATACCTAGTCTTTATATCTACAGTCCTCCCACCTTCCTGCTAAATATGTAGTTAACTCTCTCATCTGATTCTTAAAAACTTTGTACATTTCAGGGACAATTTTCTTTATTATTTTTCTCTCTGTCTTTTGTTCTCTTTCTCTTTCTCTCTCTCTCTTTCTCTCTCATACACACGCACACACCACTCATACTTTTTCCTCTTACTTTCTTTCTATCACTCACTTTCACTTTCTCTTTCATCTTTCTCTCTTGCCATCAATCTGTATTTATCTGCCCTTTCTCTCACCCTCTCTCTCTCTCTCTCCACACATGTATACACACACGCACGCACACACACAGACAGACACACACACACACACACACCCACAGACAGACGCACACACAATACACACACACACACACACAATACACACACACACACACAGAGACAGACACACACAGACACACACGCACACACACACACCATCATTAAATTGGCTAGATGAGAAGTGCATTATGTGTACATACTTTCAGGTACCTTCATTACTTTCAATACTTTATATTTTCAATACTTTCATTACCTTCACTAATTTCATTCAGGCTTCAAACCCAGGCACTTCATTGTTCCTACACGCAGCGCTGTTACAACACTGGCCCAGGTAAACAGATGGTGATATTTAGGAGAATTAAACATCATCTACTCATTTATTTTCTCAGTGAAATGTGAGGAATGGAGGTTTATTTGGAATCCACTCTGTTATGAGTTGCTTGTCTGGAGGGCTTTTTCAGAGTGTTTCACATTTGTTTTTGTAATAACAGTTGTGTCATGGAGTGGCGTTCCCTTCCTTACAACAACGTCCGGCATTTATTCCGAGGATTACGTGAAAAAACACACATCTCAAACTAAGGTCAGACCGTGGGATGGATAGTGACATCATTTTGAATCACAACGGTTATATCACTATCTAATTTTCAAAATATTTCGATATTTCTATCTTTGATATGTTGTGATATGGAATCTTGTTCCAAGTTGTATCCCATCAGAGACAAACTAACTATAAAATGGAGCCTTAACATATGAACAATAACATTGAATGGAAGGATGGAGAGACAGAGGTAGAAATATACATAGAAGAGAGAGAGAGAGAGAACGGGGGGAGGAGGAGGAGAAAAGGAGATGATTTTAATGCAGCAGGGTGGGAAAACCTGGCATAATTGGTGGATTTTGTATGTTCCACCATATAATATGAACAGCAATGAATTAATGAATATGGAGTTTAACGTCGTTGCGGGATTTAATCCTAGACTACTATTTCCTTTCTGTATACATCTTCACAATTAAAATAAAATGCTCCTAAATCAAAAACATAAAATCTTAATAAAATACCCACCAAAAAAAAAGATAAAGAGAAAACTTGTTAAATGGCCATTTTTGATAATCAAAACTGGTGGCAACTTAATAAAAAAAATGTTGGTGATTAAATTAAATCATGTGGTGGTATTTTATTATTGTAGATGAGAAATGGGCTATATCGTCAGAAGCTGACCAATCTCGGGTCATCTATAAACACATGAATAACACAACCTCGACAATAATCAGAAAATAAAACCAGCTGGAAGCCATTGAAAATTTTACGAGAGATTTTAATCTTTCTTAAACAAGCCAAATTAGCTTTCAAGTAAGGTTTGAACTGCAGTAACTAACGGTAGCCAAAATAATGAGAATACTTTGGCTGGGCATGATAGCAGGACGAATGTACGAGAGACATACCAGTGAGTAAAGTGTCTGTGTATGAGAGACATACCAGTGAGTAAAGTGTCTGTGTACGAGAGACATACCAGTGAGTAAAGTGTCTGTGTATGAGAGACATACCAGTGAGTAAAGTGTCTGTGTATGAGAGACATACCAGTGAGTAAAGTGTCTGTTGTGAGGGGAGTGGTTAGAGAGTAGTATATTGATGGCATACCCTGTAAGGGGAAAGGTATGTTGGTATGACTAGGGGTATTTTAGTGGTATTCTGTAATTTTATAGCTGACATACTCTTATAAAAGATTAGACATTTTGGTAGCATACCCTGTAAGGGATAAGTTATTTTGGTAGAATACCCTGAAAGAGCAGCAATATTTTAATGAAACCCTGTAATATGAATGGTATTTTGCTAGCATACCCTGGAAATTAATGAATATTTTGGTTGCATATCTTATAAGGGTATTGGGTATTTTGTTTGCATAGTTCAACAGGTGAAAGGTATATATATATTGGTGGCATGATAGAAAGGGAAAAGTGGGTCATGTGGAAGCATACCCTATAAAGGAGGCATACCCTCGAAGGATAAGGGTATTTTGGCATATAATACCCTGAACAGTGATAGGTATTTTGATGGCATACCCTTTAACACTAATGCTGTAGTTTAGCAGCATATCCCATAAGAAGACAGGCATTTTGTTAGTACCATGACAAGAATGTGTGATAAGGCCCAGGAGTTATAGATGTGGAAAAGAAAACAAGCAGCTTGAAGAGAAGAAAGCACAGAGCATCCACCACACTGCCAGTTAACCCCCTCCCTGCTGGATGAGGCACAGACTCTGCTCTCTGGTTGCATCCAGCATGGAGGGGGTTAAAGGCTTATCAGAAGCATCAGGAACTTCTTTGAATTCTGCCTCTGTTCACATTGCCAGATACTGCAGCTTCCACAGAGATAGGACATTTGTTAACACGTGTTTTGGGCTGGACAAATCATAAATAGCCAGACATTCTTTCACGGGTTTGTCGAAAACAATTACCATCTTGTCTCTTAACAATTTTGACTTCATTTAAAGGAAATAATGACAATTTTGACTTCATTTAAAGGAAATAATGACAATTTTGACTTCATTTAAAAGTAAATAATGACAAGTTTGTCTTCATGCGCATTTAATGGAAAAAAAAAGGTTCTAGAAATGGTAATGCACTAAAGAGGTCTGTAGCTTATCTGAGAAAAGATTCCTCTCCACCGGGGTATAAATGATATAATTACATATTATTATGTATAAAGTATAAACAAGCTATATTTGTCCTGCATTCAATAGCATATCAAAGTCAGTATGAATAAAAATACAATAAGAATCGAGTATTGATAAAGAATTTGGATACCGACAAAAGGGAAATCATTGCATAGATGACAAAAAATTAACTCCTAATCTAACGTGTTTACAGTTAATACGGTAGGCGTGAAACTCATGTGCAAATATGCAATAAGCCCATGTCTGAAGTTGCTGTTGCCTTATCTCAAGTAGATAATTATAATAAAGAGTCTACTTTCTATGCAGTGATTTTGAGGAGAATTAGTATATCATGCCGATAATAACACCTGATTGTAAGAATTGAATTGGTTTTTGTAATCACCAATTAGCTGTGAAAAGATTGGCGGTGGTTGTTATCACTAATCAAGTGTTCCCAGGATACAAGCGTGCATGTTAATGGCCGCTGTTTCTTTACAACCATTGTACATAAAACATTTAACATATGCCAAATTGCTGTCAGACATCAAACACAGAGCATAGCTTCTTTTCACTGCATTCAAGGATTAAGCACACACAAAGGAAATTATCATATAAATGTTTGCCAACGAAGATAATTGTCGGACCCATTTAGACCATTGTCACTTAAGTTATTTAACAGCAACACTTAAGCTTAAATGTGTTCGTACTCTGATACGACTTTGCTGGTTATTGCAAGTTGAAGTTCATTTTTATCAATTTTGATGTTGTTAAAGATTAAAGAATAATAAAAAAAATTAAATTCATGTATTGATATATTAATACCTAAACAATGAGTAGTATGAATTTCGTTATTTAATTAAAAGTAATATTGTTCGAAAAAAACACCACATTTCCACTTAAAATACATAAAATATTGTAAATGCATTTACTGCCTAAATTTAATTACTTACATTACATATCATTGTTATATATACATTTACAAGTTGGAAAAGGTAACTAATTAACCAGATAAATGATAAATCATTATTATAGTTCATGACTTGTTAGGCTACCACCAAATCCCATTAACTTTAGCATTCTTTGTTCTATGGACAAGATTCATCATGAATAAGCAATTATCAACCATTTGATTTGGTCTTTCAATTCAGTTTTATGAACAGTAGAACTTAATAATGTATGTACATTGCATTTGTCAGCTTTGCATCAGTAGATTGCTTGTCAAACACGCTTTCCCTTTGCCATTGTCAATAGTTGTCGCCTCGTCATCAAAAGCTGTCACCCGTCACCAATAGCTGTCGCCAATCATCAAAAGCTGCCACCTGTCTGCATGTGATACGTAACAGCCACCACTACGCACATGTTCCACATAAATATGTTTTGTAGACCACATGTATACATAACTATTTAACATGGCTTCTATTTAATTTTGTCGGAAATGTAATACTATATTGTTTTAACAAATAACGTCTTTGATGAACTATATATATATATATATATATATATATATATATATATAAAAGATAATTGTTTATTCAATATCACCAAAATCATTTTTTAAAACATTTATATTGGATAGTTGCATGAATTAATGCGTATATAGATAGATTGAGTCTGAATTTGGATAAACATTAACAGATTATTACCTATATTTGATTACAAGAAATTGCCAATCACAATACTTTTCTAGATTAAAAGTATTCATTATATTACCATTGGTTTTAATGATTCATTGAGTACTTCATTAATCAGCCTGTTTCATATATGTACAGTGTACATCAGTTTTATTATTTTGCAATTTCAATGAAATTCTAGCTGTCTCACCTAACGACTTTTAGATTCCAGTCAAGAGAAGATTAGTCTAATGTTCAGACACCGAGTACATTGGAACTAAGAAGTGAGATGTTTTCCATAGAATGTCATGAAAATTGCTTTCAAAGCATGGTAGCTGCACATGTAGAACACTGTGTTTCCGTAAGAACTAGGAAGCAAGGCTGATACAGATTAACTATTGATGGTAATGATGCCATGTATTTACAGTGAGCCAGTGATTATGGAGTTTAACGTCGCCGCGGGAACCTTTCACCCATTTGCAACGACTATATGTACAGACAAGGACCTCTAGCACACAGAACGCAAGTTGACAATCTATGAGGAAAATTTAAATCAATAAAATAGCTGTTAAATTTAAAGACAGAAATATGTTATTGCCTAACTAATTGCAAACTAAAAATAATAAATTAATCAGTGAGTTAATTTTTTTGATAAAATCTTTTATGAATCTTTCACCCATGCAGAAATATCAGCACGGATACATAATTCATCCCCACCCCAAACACACCTGCCATCCCCACCCTGACTTGCACGTACATGCCTGTAGCAAGAGCGTACAACGTATAACATGGAGAGTGTACTGCGACTGTGAGCCACCGGGCCGTCAATCACTTTGCAACAAATGACTGTCTTAAAGCAAAGGAACTAATCATCGTAATGAAGAGACCAGGACAATTTCCTTCTCCATCTCATTTGGTCTGCGAGTACAAATTGAAACCTGACAGGACGAGTCCTGCGCTCTCCAGGCCATTGTAATTTTCTATCCCCGTTGATTTCCTCCAGTCGAGCCGTCCCTAATAACGTGGCTGCCGTGTAAAGTTACAATAATCATAACATCACTTGGTTTTCCCTCGTCCCTAGGTGTGCTCCTTTCTCTCCCCATCTACTCCTAATGGTTATTGCGAATATTCCACCTCCGCGGTGCACGTTAGGATTCTGCGTAATTCCGCTGCAGCTCCGGAGATGACGCGCGGCTCGTGCAGACCTGTGGTCATCGCCGTTCCGTCGCCGACACAATCGAACTCTTTTGCCGACACGATCGTGGACCCGGTCGCTCCGGTCGCTCCGGTATTAGAAGTGTCACCGCTTCAATGATGTATGGGACAAATGCTAAATATTACATGCTGCTTTATGTATTTGCAATTGTGGGTTTTCACTAATTCTAGGTCTCTCGGCTCGTCCAGGAACCCGGTACACAATGCATTCACTTACAACGCGGTACGCTAATGATTCTGCGTCCATTGCCGGCCATTATCGCTAGTGTCCAATTCTTCCCTGGGGGGTACTGGCTCTTTATAGTCATAGCGGACGTAGACTGCTTCCATGCGTTCGGGCCGTAATGCGTTACAATTTGGTGACATACTGTCTGTGACCACATTTCCAGCACAACTTGGCTAATTACGAGAACAAATAAGCAAATTACTGCAAACATCAAACACAGAATTTCAATTTTGTATTGGCACCGGACAACGGAAACTGGACATGATGAAATGATGCCTGGGGAAACGCCATCACTTTGAAAGACAGAAATCTTAGTTTTGTGTCGGGACTATAAATATGTGCATTATGTTTGTTCAGATAAGTTGTACACTTATGTACATGGAATGGACAAAATATTGGGTGAAGTTATAACTGGAACCACTATTCTCAAACAATATTCCATGTTTGGTAATCAAATTATGGTATGTTTTGTTAATTAGAATACTATGAGAGAAGCTGTGATAACATCAGAAATTGTCTGAAACTGCACTGGCATTTGGTTTCTTGAGCAGAATTTCAAAACTGTTAAAAATATTATCACGAAACATGGCAAACATAACAATGTGTTGTAGATATACATTGCAGTACCTCGAATGTTTTTATCTGATTAATTTTGACATCTTCACGTGTTAAAAAACAGAGTTGTGAGTTTGTCTGAACTGTTTCCAAGCCTAAATCAATCAGCTGTCAGAGCTGGTGATGTGAATATGAGTACATGTCTGCACGTTGCGTACATCTGCGTGAGTGTATTCATACACCTATTGTTTAAGTACGTTCCAACACCTGTAACCATCCGAACCCTGTTCCATGGAATGATCGTAGCGCTATGAGAGTCGTAACTTACTGCGTATCTTACTATCCACGTGTAAGAGTAGCGCTACGATCGCTCGGTGAAATGTGGCCCCGATATATCTTTATTTGGATGAACCATCAGGTCTTCAACTGTTGTGTTAATATGTCATTACTGCTCTACAGGGCATCTCTGTTTGACATCAGCAGGATGAGGGTTAATTAACACTCTCCCTGTTGGATAAACAGACACTGCTCTTTAGGGCATCTCCGGTTGCCTCCAGCATGGAAAGAGTTAAACCCTCTCCTAACATACTGAAATCCACTACATACATTTACGTTGCCTGAGAAAACCTAAAGCAATCTTTAGGGTAATAAAGCACCTTAGGGCAATTATTTTCTTCTTTTTTTTTGTAAACCAAAACTACATGGACACTAGAAAATCATTTGCTTTCCTAAATACCATCTTTCTAAAAATACAAAACATTTATAAAAAATTGAAGTCTCTGATGAGCTGTAGTTGATCTAGTAAAAAGGTTTTTATTTGCAAAATCAATGCAATTAGTCTAGAGGTGGTATGTACAAGTATCACTGATAATTAACATGTATGAAATCCTTGTTACTTAGTACTTTGTGTTATTTTGGTTGACTTTCTGTACACTTAGGACTAATTTGAATCATACATTGTCAATACTACAGATGTGTAATACAATTGTAATGCACTAAACCAGAGCACTTACATAAGTAAGCAAGTGACGGAATGTAAATTAACTATGTAAATAGTTCAACAGGAGTTGGTAGAAATTATTCTAATTTGAGTGGGTAGCATTTCTAGAATATGGATTGTTGGTGGTAGTTCTGTAAGGATTGGGTAGCACTTCTACTGTGTGTATGTGATGGCATTCCTACACAATGGGAGAGATAACAATGATGATGATGATGATGATGAAGATAATGATGATGATGATGGTGGTGGTGGTGCTGCTGCTGATGGTGGTGATGATGATAATGATGATAATGATGATGATAATGAGTGAATATGGAGTTTAACGTCGCTGCAGAAATCTTCAACCCATTTGCAACGATTGATGATAATGATAATAATAATTTGAAGGATATAAAGCACTGTTTCTCAGTGGTTTCCAACATTCCATTACCTTGGGTTACGTTCCACAAAACAATGGTAGCACCACGAGTCGTAACTTCAAATAGACTTCATGTAGAACTTACTGTTGTCATAGTGCAATGATTATTCTGTGGAATCAGACCAGATCAACGAGACATAATTCACTGACACTTCTCAATAGCTTGGCAGCACACAATCCAATCTGCCGTTTCCAGCACTAAAAGGTTAACCACCTCATCCTAACGGGTACCCATTCTATGCTAGATGAACAGACATTTCTAAACTAAGTTCCTTGTCTAATGTAACACCTGAAGATTGGTATCAAACAAAGAATCAACCCAATTATATTTTAATCTGTAGAAGGTATATTTTAATCTTTAAAAATATTTACCTACAGCAATGGTGTAATGTCAATATCCACAAATCAATAAAACAGTGCCTGAAATTCTAACTTTAATATGGATATTAAAGTATTGTCTATTGTCTATTGAAATAGTCCTAAGTCCAACAGACTTTACACATTTTTTTTCTCCACTTTAAGTAATATTCCTCAATTTCATCCAATTACACCCAGCCCTGACAATGGGATGCAATGGCCGCCATGCCTGTGTCAGGTAGATAGCAGCGCGTGTCACATATGGACCGCTAGACTTAATCATATGGCAGTGTCTAAGAACTCATCAGTGAAAATAGCCCGTAGTGAATTATCAGACTGGGCCTGGCCAGGGCTGTCAATTACTGGGCACTATTCATCGCGACTGTCATTATTACAGACTCCAGTTAATCCCCCTCACAGCCCGAAGAGCTATCAATAAGAGCCCGTGATATTACAAGGGCAAATCACGGTTAATCATGCACAGACATCATTCATTATATACAGCGCTTCTGCAGACAGTGTCCCTCCGTCTTCTAACTACTACACCTTGCCGGTGCTGCTTTGTTTAGGAAAATAATGTTAGCTTAACGTCCATGTCCTTATTATTTATTAATGGTTTTCTTTGTTGTATGAAAAATGTATTTGTGGTATGGTGGAAGGTAGGTGTACATTTGGCGCTAGTCATTTGTTCCAGGATTAATAGAACAAATACGACATTCAGGGATACAACGGGATATGAGAAATGTGTTTTCACGAAGCACATTATGCTTGTTAGTAAGTAATGTTGAATACAGGGATTTATTGGCTACAAATTAAACTAGCCCATACTGTAAGCTAAGTAACCCAGATTGAAAAGTCTCATTCATAAAAACATAACTTGTTCTTATTCATTAATGTGGTGATAAACGTACATATCCAATATCATTACATTTTTTGTTATGCACTCTGTTTCTATATATAGATATTATTACATGTTTAATACGTGCTCATATGTATGAATGACATAAATGCAAAAAGATTAAGGTCGCAATATCTGTTTACAAAATAAAATGCTAGATAATGCATTTTATATCTACCATATATCCCGTAAATTTTCAAAGCTTTATCGAACATATATGTCAGAAAATGTCTTTAGATGAAATTATCGGAGAACACAAGCTGCATACGTGTTTCAAAATCAAAGAAACGTCAGCAAGGTTTTCCAGTGACTACGTAGGTAAGCTACCCACACAAAAAAAATCTTACCAAAATAGAACCCAGAACAGAATTTCTTTCTGCATGAAACTTGGATGTAGAATCTGTTTATTCAAAATTAAGACAAAGAAAACGTTTTTAAAAATTATTACCGTGAGTTCTAATTCATCATTGGATTCGTTCTTGACAGCAAAGGGCCACCACCCTTTGACTCTCTTGTGTTTGAAGAGCGACATTTGTGGCACGCTTCCATCCGTCTTCAGCATGTGAAGGGAGCACTGTTTGGCAGATTTGGCTCCACGAGGAAATCTGTTCATGTCCAGAGTCAAAGAACCTGGAACAGAAATGTTCTACAGATGAAAAAAGAAAGAAATTTAAAAGATGAAGATTGAAAAGATATCATTCTGATTAATGGAATTTTTAAAAATCCTTTTTTTTCACTAAATTTTCCACCTTGAAGCACCAACTCGTCGACTTCATTTCATTTCATGATGAGGAAAAATACATGCATCGTCTTTTGGATGAATAAGGCTATTTGTTAGGAGTCATGTTATTTAATTACGTGGAAATCTATTAACAATTCCTGTTTTGTGCTTGGTTGCAGTATTTGGATGTAATAATGTCTGTGTGCAACAAGAGTCAAAGATACGGATATGACAGTGTGTGCGACTTCCTCCAAGAATCTGGGCAATGGTAGGAGGTGACTGACAGGCTGTGGTCAGAGCTACACTTACTGTGTCACATGACAGGGTCTGGGTGGCAGACTATCAGAAAGGGCATACGGTAACTAATATTTGTACTTGACTTGGAGATAAAGCTTTTCTATTTGTGCAAGTCTTGCAGTTGTACAATCACCATAATAATGGTTATTATTGGTACAATCTTTAACATTGTCGACATGATCATGATTATCACTATAAATACAATACTTTTTAGTTTTGTTTTTTTGTTTGTTTATAATTGGGGTTTAGGAATGCTTTCTAGATTTGTTCACTAATATCACAAACTGTCAGTTTGGGGCAGGAGGAAACCCGCAACATCCGTAGTGCTGAATGTTCCAGCAAACCTGCGAGCACCGGCTGGTACTGACAGACCAAGGATGATAGCTGCATTCTACAGACAGTGCATCATATCAATATCGCGTCATAAAGGTAACTTTCATGAATATTGACGATGATGACACTATTAATAATAATACAAATAATAGCAATAGTAATAATAATACAATAATTACAACAAAAATAATAATAATAATAATAGAATAATAAATAATAATAACAATAATGATAATAATAGTAATACATAATAAATAATAAAATTAACAATAGTAATACAAAATAATAAAATCAACACTAAATGATAACAACAACAGCACTCATGGTGGTCAGAGACACGTACCCAGGAAGTCGTCAGCGGAGAAGTGGTCGGCGTCCCACACCTGCAGGTTGAGTCTAGCGGGGATCTTGGACTCGGTCTCGTCCCACGAGAACAGCGTCTCCTTCCTGGAGATGACGATCTTCTCCTCCGCCACCAGGTAGTCGAACGGGAAGCCGAACCTCCAGTTGAAGTTGCCCTCGCCCGTCAGCGATCTGTAGAAACAAAGACATTGTTACCTTGTCACTTAGGGCATGATCGATTTGGTTCTCGTTTTGGTAGAATGATTCTAGGAAGAGAAATGTTCACCTACGCACCCCTGCTATGGAGGTGGAGCGCATGAATTAGTCTGCCAGAAGAAGAAGACATCTTCTGTCGCAAAATGATCAGCAAGAAGACGTCTTCTGGAAGACGGATCGTCAAATCGATCACACGCTTACTTTCTATGGTCATTTAGTATTGGTTTGTATGCATATGAGTATGTATAGCATTATGAACAAATGTTGTTAGTGAAGACGAAGACGAAGACGTTGTTACCTTGTCACATGTTTCCATAATGGTTTGTGCGCATATGACTATGTCTAGAATTATAAGCAAATGTTGTTATTGACTTTTAGGGACGAAGATATTGTTACTTTGTCATGTGTTTCTGAGTTGTCAGATTATGTGCATATATGAGGATGAATACTGTGGTGTTCATTGTTTTTATTTACTCAGAATTACTTTTATTTTTATAAATCAGGATTTAGAGCCACTTTCAAGATTCTTTCACTTATATCAAGGCTTGTCGGAATAGGACAGCAGGAAACCCGCAACATCCGTAGTGCTGAGTGAATAGTTGAAGTAAACCTACGAGCACCGGATGGTACCGACAGACCAAGGATGATAACTGCTTTGCTCATTGCCATGGTGCAGACAGCGCATCCTATCAATATTGCATTAGAAATACGTAACTTTCGACAACATTGATGCTAGTTCAAAGGTTCTCACCAACCCCTGTTCATTGTTAGTGACTATTAGTTTTATAGGCCTATGAGTACAGTATGTAATGTTGTGCACATATATAAATACTTAATGTTTGTAAGATTTTCCATTGGATGTTTTTAGTATGAAAACTCATTATTTGAGGCTAAACATAAGTCACAGACAACCTATTTACCTATACAGTAAAGAACAATATGTATAATGTTGAATTCATAAAAGAAAATCCAGTTCAACCTGTTCATGGTCGTACACACATAGACACAATGAGTGAGTGAATATGGAGTTTGAGACGTAGACACAAGCTTGACACAGATACAACAGAATACAGAGTTGTTTGAATCCAGTTGTTGTCATGACAATAACAATGTCTGAACAGGAAGTACAGAACATGCAGACATTTTTGCCTTTTGTCTTCATGATTACTTCCGTGTATAGTAATAACTGTCATCCTAACATTGGTTATCTGGGACGTAACCGATACCATAGCGACCAACACCATTATATATATAACAGGAACTATCTATTTATATGTGTAATCAAGCGTAAAAATCATGACTACATATTGTCCACTCATTTGGGCCCACATGGTTTTAAATAATTACGAGTGAGTGAATATGGAGTTTAATGTCGCTGCAGGAATTTCTTTTACGAAAAACAGATTGATTGGAAAATGAAATACTTCATTACTGGTATGTGCATGATGATGTGTATTGTACAACAAAACTGTCCCTGTTAATCATTGAATAGCATATAAAGTAAATACTACAATACAGAACACTAGCCTTCAAATGGTTTCAATAATCATAGTTCCATGACAAAATATGCTTAAATTGTTACACGCACAACGTACATTAACCTAACGCACAACATACATTAACCTAACGTACATTAACCTAACGCCAATACCAACAAAGTCTGGAAGGTACATGATTTCATGAAAATGCACTTCAACAGACCTTTTGCGAGCGGAAAAAAAAGTGTACACGCTCGCTGGCATGTGTGTATTTACAGTATACATCATCGCAGACAGGACGAAGCTATGGGAGTGTGGTAATTCACTCATTGTTACGGGCATATACGCACAGACAAACACTTCAGAAATTTCATGGAACATTTCCCCAAGCAGCTGACATGGGGGAGAGACAAATGGCACAAAGTGTGTAGCCACAACGACGGTCCCGAGCAAAGTGTATGATAAAAAGATCTGTTGGATTGAGATTATGATGTAGTCAGCCACAAGTTCTCATTATTCCTGGGTGATGGTGCGTCCAAGAGATGTGTGGCTCTCCATTCACCGGCGATATGCACCCCTTAAATCACATGGGCTATGGGATAAAGCGGAGAGTAAGCATACAAACATTTAGCCTACACTGTTCTGCTTATGTCTGTTGGGTGCAGTTACTCACCCAGCTCACCCACTTGAATTGGCAGGAAGAGCATATTTATGATGGAATAAACACAATATGAACATACAGTTATTGTGGAATAAACACAATATGAACACACAGTTATTGTGGTCTTTTCATTTTTGTTTCGAAGTTTACATAAATGAGAATAAATCTTATAATCTCTACAATATTTTTGTTTATGGTAATAATTAGAAAATTATAGTTCAGTGCTTTAGAATCTGATTTATATACTTAAGTTAAGGTAGTATCTAGTTTAAGCGTAATCTTAACAGTATCTCTAGAAGTAATTTATTTATTTTTGTTGCCTAATGTTCTCATATCCATTGTTACCAATTGGCCAATGGGGTATACATTCCATTCAGATCTGTGGTGGTGGGGGTGGGGGTGGGATTTGTTTTGGAATTGTCTTCAAAAGCTGTTGATTGTTCGGCAACAGAACCAAACTGAAACATATGCTGCAGTATTAAGTTTGATATCCGTTCCAATTCCTCAAGAAGCATCGACAGTTTACCCCAAATCACAATAATACAATTGCGCGATCTGCTGATGTGTTTTGTCCGTGCTCCACGTGGGTTCGGCTTTGTTTACCTTCACATCAAAGAGAGCTGGAGAGTTGCAATGGAGACTCTCTCTCCGCCCATGTACGGAACATAGGTAGACGGAAACCGTAGGCGGCTTGCTTACGTTCTCCACTTTTGATTCGGATTCAGTCAACAGCAAAGTATTACGTGATACCAAATGACAACAGAAACATTTGGTCTGAGGTTCACGTGATAGTTTTTATTCGCGTGCGATGACTTGTGCCACCATTTGGTCGCGGTGTCGTCTCTCAGTGGGAGGGGCTTGGTAGCAGGGGGAGATGTGGTAATTTGTGTTTATTGGCGAGTTTATTTAATATTACATGCCAGGAGTGCTACAAGCAATGATGCTCACAAAGCCATAAATAAATTATAAAATTTGGGATAAATCATATCAATTATTATTAAAGTAAAATAAAAACAGCTTTACTATTAATAGATATCTAAAAACATAGCTCATTATTAGAAAATGAAAAATTAATAAATACCAATTAATACTAACAATATTCTTGAAGCAATATTCTTGAAATATATAAATATATAATAACATAATTTCAAAACTTTCATAGTTATGTACATTTTTTAGTCACATTTATGGCTAAATGTTAATATATCCTATCAAACCCATTACCTTATTGTTAATAGCATTTAAAATAATAAACACATGGACACTATAAATCTTATGACATCAAGATAACAACTATAAAACATTTCTTTAAAAGTTCATAAAACAATTTACAATAGATAAGATGATAGGAAATCAACTGAAGACACAAAAACAATTTTAGTTCTAGAGATTATTTTCATTCTCTGTTGAATCCATCTTTCCTGTTTAGATAGCTGATGAACAAAAGCAAGCCTTGTATATTATTCTTTGCTAGAATGCAACTTGCGCAATAAAAGGCAATAAATATGCTATACCGTTCAACAGAGAGCGTCCATCCTGCGCCTACTAAATTCATGCCTACAACAGCATCAAATTAAAATGAACCTTAACAAACAACACAGGGGTAATCGAGTGGGACATTTGTGTTGTTTTTATAACCATAAAAATAAATACATTAATGACTAATATATTTTAAAAAAGAACAAGCATTTTTTGAATACTAATGTTATCTGATCAAATCTCTTTGTGTTTCTGTTGCTGACCTCGGATGCTGATAAATACTGTCCAATCATTGCCACGTATTCTATTGTTGTCACATATGGGGGAAATATTCCCGCTGTGATGAAAAACACAAATTCAATCAGTCAAATTAAACCTATTCTGTTCAAAATTGGCTGTCTTCAGATTATTTAACTAAATTCCAGATTTTGATATAATTTCAATATTGCATTAATTCTAATAAATTGAGCTAATATCTACTATCAACATTGTATTACAGATAACACTGTAAATAATAACATTTTAGTAGCAGATCATTTACTTTAACAAGTTTCATAAATAGCTGGCCTTTTTCAGTATTTTTCTGATACTGTTCTGATGTTCTACCGGTATATGTCTTTCATTCCCCACTGTATTCTGTCTTATTAAAATTTAATGTAAAGTACAATTTTATGATTTACAGTAAATAAAAAATATATCTAAATCTTAAGAGGATATCTACTATTTTTCAGTACACTAAATTTTACAAATTTGGACTATAATATGATTACGGTATTAAAATAAGAGAAATTTCTAAGAAATCACAAATAAAGAAATGTCATCACTAAATGATATACAAAAACACACTATCTAATTAAACACAAATTTACCTGTTTTAAATAAATGTCGACATCTCTGACTACCAATTTACAGGTGTTTAATTTAAACACAGTCTGTAATGGTTTTCAAATATTTAAAAATATTTAAATCCTAAAATCCTTGAACACTAAAAACATTAGGTCTATAAATATGTTAAAGTCTTCAATTATATGTAGAGGCCTTCAAATAATTATGCAAGGTCTTTAAGTGATTTGAGCAAATTAAAAATATTTTGAAAAGATTTTCAATTCGTTTGAAAATGGCTTAAAATGTAAACGTTTTCTACGACTTCCATTTGCAATACCTGCTGTATCTCTCTCTCCACCTGTGAGTGAAGACCTGGAGAATCCCCAGAGATTACCCCAGTTCCAGGTCCCTGTGGATGTGTGTGCACCAGCCCTGTTGTGGTGCACATCTTTCCATCAACAAACACCAACACATTAAAAGAGGTGTCAATTTTTTCAGTCAACAATCACGTCGCGGTTGCAACTCTGGAAAACAGGAAGCCTGGTCAACAGATTTGCCCAGGTTCTCCCTTGTGGATCTTGGCTATGCTTATTTACCAGGAAATATCAACAAATACGGCCTGATTGGTAATGGTGACTGCCATCACGAGGGAAATGTTTGGGTGGCAGTATTTGACACAAGTGCCTGCCATGAATTCCGCGCATAGCCAAAACTGCTACTCGCATATGCTTCGTCTTCTGTTTTAAATTTCATAAATTCGTTATCGTCTCTGGGTGCATAGTCTCTTCTCCCTCTCATCGAGGATGGGAAATTCTGATGAGATTCTCTGGGAAAACTGGACATGATTCTACAACAGGTGTTGTACTGGACATTGGATGTGGAGATACGGACACATTGCCATTCAGAATCTCACTTGGACGATTATTCCTTGACTTCCAAGTACCACCAATACAACACAAGGTTATGTTATAGTTGTCATACAAAGATTCATGGACAATTCCATGATATTTACATGATTAAAGTATATTACTCATCTGGCCAATATGATTGTGATTAATATTTGTATAAAAACCTCGTAGACAATTCAATATAGGAAAAGCTGTGCTAAACACTGGATAAAAGGTTAATGAACAAATTTAATTTGGACATCATGACACTAACATTACACCTCAATATCAGAAATTTAAAAAAATAAAAGATATAAAAATAAAGCTCATGTTTTATGTGCTGTATGCTAGTAGAACCCAGGGGCCCTATTCTCGAAACGTTCTTACGATCTTCTTAGCCTAAGAACGTTCTTAACTTTATCTTAAGGATACCTATAGCATGAGCTAGTCACGTTCTTAAGTTAAGAAGATCTTAAGAAGTTTCGAGAATAAGGGCCCAGATGTTTATTGACCTGTATATTGGCTGTGAATGACCTTTGGTAAATAGTTCAATGATTTCGTCAACAATTAACGATTGCCAGGATCTGTTTTCCACGCCAGAGATCTATAACAGGAGACCGGAGGAATCGGTAATTATCCTGGGATTGCCCTCCAGTTACGTCGTTCACCTTTACGCCAGTTATACCTGTCCAGGAATAACATTAAACCTCCGCCATCATCGACAACATCACCACCGCCACTACGGGAGAAATAACTACAGCAGATGGTGCGCGGGAATCTGAGGCCATAACTTTCCCGCAAATTGTTCTCAAAAGCAGATCAGAGGAATGAGATTGAAATGTCAAAATACAAAAATCACATTTCAGAAATAATAAAAAGCAAAAGTGGTTGTGATAAAAGCCTGGGAGGCACAGTGCCGAGCACCTCGTCTAGTCCGAGCCCAGCTCACGTTACAGGAACGTGTTTTCAGTTCTCGCTAGAAGCCACCTAGTGGAGAGGTTCTGGACAGTACTTCAAAGCATTATCTAATTAACTAAAGATAGTGGCAGGAACTCGCAAGAAAATAAGACATCCAGCGGAATAATTAACAATGTCGCGTTTTATGTCTAGTTTGCTTAACAAGGCACTGTTTCCAAGCTATACAGTCTACAATAGTGAAGAAATAATTATTATATATTTCAAACTGATTTGTATTGTATTATATTTATATGAAAGGAAATGCATTAATCGTCAGATATTCAGATTTGATAACTGTTCATGGTGGATATCTTAAAGATGAACATTTGGGTGAGATTAAGGTTTGTGACACTGACAGGTGTCCAGGTAATGGTTGTCTGTACATTTACTCTGTAGTGTTATTGTAGTGGAACTATGTGTGTGTGTGTACATTGAATGTAACAATAAATACCATATATCAGCTTATCAGCTTAACGATTAAATTTCATGTTTGGAAAACAAAAGAAAGTTTTCATTAAAAATAATGCAAAAGATTGCAATGAATAATTATTATTGAGACAAATTTGGTTGGTTATTTTACCTGTATTTCATGCAATAAATTCTACAGCATTTACAGACTTTGTTTCAGTTGGATTAATGTAGGAGAACCTGAGTGTGAGTGAATATGGAGTTTAACGTCACTGCTGGAATCTTTCACCCATTTGCGACGAGAGAAGAACCTGACCATAATGAGTATTGTATGGTGCTAGGACCCCATAGTTTTCTGTCGGACTTGTACTATTATATGGGTATCAGTGATTGTAGTGATGGTTCTAGGAAACGTACCTGTAGTGAATGTCTGTACTTTGCATATCATCAGAGCCTTTCACCCAGCCTTTCACGTAGATGTCACTCATTTTCTCGCCGGTAAAGAACGCATCGTCTTCAAGGACCACGTCATCTGTATTCCAAATGATGCAACGCAGTTCATAGCTGGAAAAGAAACAAATATAGTATATGTATACCAGTATACATATCATGTAAAACAAATATAGTATATGTATGCCAGTATACATATTATGTAAAACCATACCATACCAAAGATTTATGAAAAATAAACTTTATTTTTTAAATTATAAATTATTATTTTTTAGTATTGAACACTCCCAATGGTAATACAATATGTGTTTAGTAAAGGATAAAGTACTTGGCACCAATAATGCATGCAATGCACATGCATTATATGCTCTTTTGCAGGGCTGAATTTTCACGCATAATTACCGGTATGATCACACAGAAAAAAATTGCAGTCCTGACAACTGCACTTTGGTATAGTTAAGACTGTATCATGTGTAGGGAATTGAAAATTAATAGTAATAAATAACAAACAAACTTCATCTGTCAAGAACTAGTTGAATTGATATCTGATAAAATAGCCCTAGAAAATGTTGAGTAGGAAATAATGTGCAGATGTTAAACGTATTTTCCTATGAAAATAAATATAATGCGTGTTTGATAATGTTATGAACGATGGTATGATAGCACTTTGAGCATGCACCTTGTACAATGTACATAGAATCTAGTGTCATAAAAATATATATTATCATGGTTATCCACACTGGCTTAACCCTCTCCCTGCTGAAGGCAACCATTGATGCCCTAATGAGCAGTGCTTTTGCCTAATCCAGCAGGGAGAGGG
>JAUTBZ010135234.1:0-13535 GCA_032361785.1 Lepetodrilus galriftensis
ACATCAGAACGATGCCCTGGCTTCCCCTCAGTCTGAGTTTAAATCCAAAATACGGCACTAATTGGATCAGTTACAAAGATGGTGCCATGGTGCGCTTACAAGTCCGAAAACTGCAGTAGATATGCTTGAACCCATCCTCAGGATATGGGTCCATAGTTTACTGGTCTTTATCAACAGTTTTACTTACTACATGTATAGGAAATGTTCGTGGTCAAAACTCAAGGATGCCACACGAGGTATTAACTTTCAATGCTTCAAGTAATGCCCATAATGGTTGTGTCCTCCTTGGAAGTGTGAAGAAACATTCTCTATACTGTTGTCATTATGTGTACCAAAAATTGTCTTTCTCCGATGTTCCTATGCACATCCTGTTTGTCAATCTCCTCTCATGATGTACTAGTATGTTTATGTCTTGTGATGTGTCTTATTTGTATATTGTATAATCATGAGAATAAATATTGTTTAAATCACATATTCGAACATTTGAAAATAAGCCATACCGAAACGACAATTACATGACGTTTCTTTTGAGGTTCAGTATATATTGAGAAAATGATTAATGAAGCTACAATGCTACACGTAGGCGGATCAACCTTTTTGTTGTTGGGCAATGAATCATAAAAGCCAGGAGGAAAACACATACAGATCTTATCTCGATCACCCCACTGGGTAACTAACAAAAACAAAATATTTTCATATGTACCTGTGGAATAATTTATTCAATAGTTCATCGATAATATTAAAGAGTTAGGATAACATTTTATGTACATGGAATGCCTGAACTTGGACTTGCTATGTACAGATGCATAGCTCAAGTGATATATCTGTCAACCTTGGTTGTAGCTCAAGGTAATATTAACATTATATACTAATGACATCACTGTAAAAAGCCATACATAGAATTACATACTGCAACAAGACATTGCAATAAAGTGCATGAAAAATCTAGAAATAATATTGAATGTGTATGATGAAAATGTTGTTCTTGAAATGAAAATATCATAACACAAGTCATCACATGTAGCATACAGTATGCTCTACCCATCTGCCAGAGTAAACCATGGGCCTGTATTATACCTCTATATGTAGGAGGGATGTCTGTGCATTCCATTGCTTCTGTACAACCTTACCTTCTCCCTGCAGGGAGAGGGTTAAGCAGGAACAAAAAGCAGGCTTTTCCACTACAGTGCTACCATTGTTCCGAAAACAGATTTCGACTTGGCCCCTCATTGCTAAAATAATTAAAGCATTACAAAATTTGGTGTAAGTAAAATTTCCGTGACCTGCTACAATTGTAACTTGTACATTACATGAAACTCTTCTATCAACACAATAGTTGAGAATCTGGCCCTGAGATTATTAAAGTCTAAAAAGTACAATTTCATTTTCAAGCTCAAATTTGATATAGAAATTTGTGAACAAAACCCTAAGTTGAGAATGAGTTTGTACTAAAACATGTTTTGTGATCTCAGGGCTGGGATAGATAAAACCACCGCAGCAATGCCAGTATTTTGCGCAACAAACTTACAATATTGCAGCGGGTCCCTAACATTTGCCTTACAAGTTACAATGAACGAGTAGCTACAACTGTTCAGATCTACAGGGCCCTGGGCAACTGGGAGCCAACACATTACAATAGATAGTAACTTAATGGTCCATGGCGTACACTATAGCAGAGGGTAGTCACATCCTGTGGGCTTCACATGATTAACACGAATTAACCAGCCGACTACCTGTTATCAACAAGGAAGCCCATTTATATTGGGTTCAATGTACAGTAACGGTATGTCACTTTCCCAATAAACAATGTGTGTAGAGTACATATAGGTTAGTATATGCTTCAGCCAGTCACACTGAACACGGATTGACCTCCGTCCAAGTTGATCTGCCAAAACTGTCTCGATATCACAAACATACGTGTACACACTCGTCTAGTAAGTTCTGTGGTCTGTTAGGGGAGAATTAAGTCAAATCTAAACATGATCTACATTACCCCCTATATAACTGTGATTTTCCAAACAGTGACATATAGGGACGTGGAAGATACCATTGTAACTATAGAATTGTAAAATTTCTGCTATATATGCAAATTCATACATATTTATACGGAGAACATTTTAATAAAACCCAAGCGATATTTGTATATATATATATATTTTTTCAATTGCATTCACGGATGAAATGTATCCTCTGCCAAAACTAGTCATACCATTAAAAACTAATTATTTCCTTTCTGGAGTACGGTACTGTAATTGAAACCAATTGCCCAATATAGCATCTCCACTTATTACTGTCTTCCCTTGAACGTCAACTTCCAATCTTCTCCCTCATGGATTTAATCAAAGCTGATGCTATAATGGATTACTCAAAGCTGTCTGCATCGCATTCACTAGTTCCATAGTTATGGTCCCAAATTATTTTATCCCAGCATACAGATATTTTATCTGGTGTTAATGCTTAATTTTTTTAAATAAAAGCATTGTTTCTTCCCTTTTAACGTACAAAAATATTCACTAGTTTCATATTTATGGTCCCAAATTATTTATTCCCAGCATACAGATATTTTATCTGTTGAGTGCTTATGCATTGAGTGTTAATGCTTATTTTTTTAAAAATAAAAGCATTGTTTCATCCTTGTTAATGTACAAAAATATCATATTTCCATACTTTCAGGTTTTATGAAACAATATTGAAAGGCAACGTTTGTTGGAAATGTACATGAAAGTCGTAACAGCATAATGGAAATGGTAATAATGTGTTTGTTGCAGCCAGCATTTTCAAGTCCTTCAGTTACAATCGCTGGCTGGCAACAAATGTTACGAATGTGAGAGTTCAAGAACACTTCCAGATTGTGATGGCAACGTTTCCGCCAAAGAACATGTAAAGCAGGTTCTTCACTTCGTGTGTGATCTCGAATCCAAATCCCTCGCCCACTACAGCGTGCCAGGAGGCACCAAACTTTTTGTCCATTGTCTCTTTAATCATCTTGGCAGCATTCTGAAGTAGTAGTAGTAGTAATAATAAGAAGAATGTTAATAATAATAATAACAATAACAATATACATGTAATAATAATAATTCTTACACATAAGGGCAAGCATTATATGCCGTTTCGTAATATATTGATATTGCCCATACGGTTAATATTACATGACACAGTTTTCTGCAATGTGATTGGCGGACCTTCAACTCTAACCTCGACAGGACTACTCCCTGGGGAGTATACAACCCAAGATGCCAATGAAGATGACTAACTCTAGACCATGACATAAAAATAACATGAGGCCAGGGAAAACACATCTTTAGCAAAGTACTTCGATCCACCGCTCAAGTTCACCCAGCTGTGAATGGGTACCCAATAGGACGAGATGGAATTGTGAATGCTGAGTGAATACGAAACGGCATCTTGGGTTGTATACTCCCCAGGAAGTTGAGGTGAACTGACCAGGGGGAAGTTATAGTGCTAGTCTTAGCAAGCTGCTGAGCATGGATTTGGTGTAATATAAATGCGCACATTGCTATGCATTACACATGGGTTACCTTGCTTAAAATATACTCTAGCGCCTGTGGGAGATTGCCCTATGTTAGGTTGAGGAGGTGCATTGTTTTGAGGATGGATAACGATGAACACCTCATAAATATTCATGTGCTCTCATATGGCTTAGACGAAGTACAATCTTCCCACGGGTACTTTAACAATAAACAAGAGTTGAATAATATCCCTATGGCTAACTCACATTGTAGTTATAATTTTTAACAATCTATATCTTTCAGTAGCAGAGGTGCAAAGTAATATCACAATTTGTCAGTTTAGGACAGGAGGAAACCTGCAACATATGTAGCACTGAATATTGCAGTAAACCTGTGAGCACTGGCTGGTACTGACAAGACCAAGGTATATTCTGCATTGCCACTCTACAGACAGTGCATCCTATCAATATCGCGTCAGAAAGGTAACTTTACCACATGACTGACTCCATGCTAATGCATTATCGAAGTGCTTAATTACTGCCAGTCATTATTAACCTGTTAGATGGCTTGTAAATTATTATTGGAGATGACTACGCATTGTACACTCCCTCCTAATAGGGCCCACTAGTTTCCGAGGTGACTTACCTCATTGTTGCTGGAAAACTTCTCACAAGCAGTAACACATAACTCCATGGCTTCCGTCTTCATTTCATCATTCATATCAGAATGCTATGATAAAAAAGAAATAAAAAAAATTAAATAAAATCAGAACCAGTTTTGTCGGGAAATGTTAAACTTTCATATCAGACTCAGTACCAGTAGACCTTGCCTATAACATACTCATTGGGAACGGCTATTTTTGTCCGTTATATGCAAAATTTGTCAGATACTTCAGATTCAGTATGTTATAGGGGAGTGTCCGGTTTATGCGAGGCCATTATATGCGAGGTCTACTGTATTTACCATAAGAATATCCACTGTTAAAAGTCACTCAAACCAGAATCTCCATATGTAGAAAACACACATTTGGAAGGAAATCAATCAAAAAATGATCAGTGTTCATATAATTAGGGACAACCAAATTAAAATACAAAATAGTGTTGTAAATAAAATGGTAAATATATGGAGGATTAAATAAATAAAACAAAGTAAGACGAAAAATGTATTTTAAAAACGACTGTGTTCTAATAATTAGAAAATAGGATTTGAAACAAATTGGTCATGGTTGTATTTTTAGGGTAAGAAATAAATTATTTTTAGCAATTAATTTAGGTGTTTGAACTATTAGAGGCTTAAAATTATTAGAGTAATTACGGTATTGCTTAACGGTGTGGTGCTTAACCAGTTCATGTATACAATTACCAGCTCACCTCTACATGTGCCTTGTCTGCCACCCACCAGCTTGTATCCTCGGTTACACTCGCACTTGTAGCCACCCACAGTGTTCACGCATCTCTGAGGGCATGGTGAGCGGGGCTTCTTACATTCATTTAAGTCTGAAATCATAAGATGACAATTAGTCAAAAACACTCAAACAATTACCTTAATAAATAAAAATAAAATAAAATTGAACAGTGAGCAGTCAACAATATTAAATGTAAAAATATTTTTACAGAAAACTAACTAAATAAATATATAAATAGCTCTAATTAAATAATAAAATAAAAAAGATTAAATACATTTTTTTTTAATTTAAAAATTAAAAAAAAATAAAATTTTTTAATAATAATAGTTCCTGTGTTAATCTTCCTGTGAATTACGATAAAAAGAAGTCTAGCTCTGCTTACCCTGACACCTGCCTTGTGCTGTGAGAGTGTATCCCTTGGTACAGGAGCACCGGAAGCTGCCCACTAAGTTCTCACACACCTGCTGACACGAGTCTGGCTGCACCGTGCACTCGTCAATGTCTGCAACAGCCAGCAGCAGTACAGAAGTCAGACATCAGAAGACAGCCATACAATACTCTTGGTAATTATTAGTAGACCAATAATTAGTGTTCAAAATTACCGCTGGCCCGAGCCATTTCTCCCAATGCTAAAGGTATCCTAAGGGCCAGTAGAAATTTATGTTTTTCGTAAACATTTGTTATTTGTACCATTATTCGGGCCAGTTCTAGCACTGCCAATAACACAAGGATAAATACAAGGGGCGGTATCCTATAAACATCTTAAAACTTAAGTCAGCAAAATACTAACTTTGCGAAACATTTTGACTTACCGTAGTTTTCTTTATTGGATTAGTCTGAAGTTTTAGATATTGATTTGGTAAAGTTTGACCAAGACAAATACAGAACGTTTTGTCAAAATAGGTTGATAATTAAGGTTTTGGTTGTTGACTTAAGTCAGTTAAAAACTTAAGCTGTTTATAGGATACCGCCCAAGGAGAATAAGACTTTGTTACCACATAACAGATGTAAGATTTGTGAGTCCAACACTCAATCAACTTGGCCAAAAGAAAAGACCAGACTAGAAGAATTGTATATCATAAATTGATCCAATGTCTGTCACTAAAACAGACTTATAATTTCCACAAAACAGATGTAAGATTCGAGATGGCAGCTACACAACTCTGGGCTGACCTTGACACTCGGTTCCACTGGTGGACCTCGTGTATCCCTGGGTACACCGCGGGAGACACTGGTACGACCCGATGGTATTGACGCACTCCTCGGTAGTAGCGCACTCCGACACTCTCTTCTCACACTCGTCAATATCTGGGGGACATCGAGAAAACAGATGAATCGACAAAATTTAATTTTACTTTGATATACACAGATAATTGATTGCAGTCAAACTGGGCGCCGATTCTCGAAACGTTAACCCTCTCCCTGCTGGATTATACACAGACATTCAGCTGACCTCGACATGACCTTCCATCCGACTCCAGAGTGAATCCGATTGGACAAGAGCAAGAGAAGCTCCCCGGGGCGTTGTGGCAGAAATGGCTGCACGGCTTCAGACGTACACACTCGTCATCATCTGAAACAGCGATTCCGACCAGAACATTACATCAACTCGGCATCAACAGAGACTTTCCTGGAACACCCATGTCAGTCCGCGTGGGAAATCAACGGAGAGATCAATGGAGAAATCAGAGGAGAAATCAACGGAGAAATCAACGGAGAGATCAATGGAGAAATCAACGGAGAAATCAATGGAGAGATCAACGGAGAGATCAACGGAGAAATCAACGGAGAGATCTAAGTAAGTGTGACGTTACCTTTGCAGTAGGATCCCTCCTCGTCGTGGAAAAATCCACGTGGACATTGGTTGCTGGGATTACCTGAAAATAAATTAAATATAACCAGTGGTCATGTAGCTCACTTGGCGGTATGATAGAATTAGTGTTTTGTTGTTGCAGTGGAAACATTTCACCCATACTAAACTACAATATTAGATTATGATATGAAACTGTCAAAATTATAATTATTTTTTTGATTGAATTTGTACTTTTTGTTGCAGTGGGAATATTTCACCCACAATAATCAACTACAATATTAAAATAATGATAATGGAACTATCAAAACGGTAATGATTTTGTGTGTGATTTAATTCATGTTTTTCATCGCAGCGGGAATATTTCCTAATATCCGTGACCCTGACGACCCATTGCATTCGATACTGGCACACGGCTGGAGAATGCTAACGACCTTGACCCCGGCTACCCACCTGGTGCGATGGAGGCGTACAGCTGCAGCCGGACGACCTCCTGGCTGGCGTCGACCTCCACCTCCGCCCCCTCCACGTATAGCTGCTCCACCAGGTACGGCATCCTGCCCAGCGCCGGGTCGTACGTGATCGTGTGGTTCCACGCGTACGGCATGCGGTTCCCGTTGGCCCGGAACAGTCGCGAGGAGTAGGCGTAGATCTCACCTGGAGGGGAAAGAATTAAAAAAATATTTAATTAAAAATAATAAATTATTATTTAATTATTATTATTAATTATTTTTTTGGAGGAGAAAGACATTGCGAGTAATTGAATTAGTACTTTATGTTGTCGCAGCAGGATTTGTACAGATCAACCGCAATAGACAACCTACACTATTTAATTAATATAGTTATGTTATTATTTAACATAAAGATACCTAAGTTATAAATTGTAAAGATCAGCAGCGATAGATGACAATTAAACGATATTGTCAGTAACTCATAATTCCAAATTACGATAAAGACATTGGTTTTAGAAAGGTCAGCCCACCCGGTCCAGTCTGTACGTATTCCTCGGTGTACGGGTGAATGTAGACGTTTCTGATTATTCCCAAGTCCGGCACCTCCCCGCTCACAACAATGTCAAACTTGAGGTTCCCTTGACTGTCCACACCGGTGGCATAGTGGGTCATTTTGAGCACTTCGCCTGAACAGACCAAAACACACATCAGAGCCGAACAAAACAGGCCCAGAGATTACTGTATGCAACTTATTTTGAGTACAATTTCATCCTCAACTGAGTTTTGTTCACAAAATTTGAGTTTGAGCATCAAATCCTACTCAAAAGATTTTATAATCTCAGAGCCAGACAAACAATCTTGAACCTCAAACATTCTAAACCTTTGGGATGTCTACAATTTTTAACTCTCTCCATGCTGGAGGCAACCAAAGATGCCCTAAACAGCAGTGTATGTGCCTAATCCAATAGGGATAGGGTTAATGGATTTCAAGAAAGAAATAAGTCAACTGAATGTGGAGTCAAAATTTGCGATAATATCAAGATGGTGATGAATGGTGCTTCAGTATTTTGTTGTCAGATATTCGTGACGATTCTCAATATGGTAGGACAATTCCGAGTCAGAAAACTGACCTTATTGGTGGAAATGGGCAACTGTGGGAATGAATATCAATGTCTGACATCATTTAATCAAATCTGCCTGGAGGATGGTACAAACCTGTAGCAAACTCGACCTGCACCTTCCTGTTGAAGACGCCCTTGGTGAGGGAGTAGCCGTTGTAGGCGCCGTCGATCTCCATGGCGGTGCTCCAGTAGACTGGTGTCAACAGTGAGATCAGGTGCTGGAGGTGTGGCGCTGTAACACGGGGCAACCAGAGGTCAGCGGAGGTCACAGACAATCTAGTGACCTTATACTAAATACGTCCAGACGTACAGATTAAATCTGCTGTGCTACCATAACTTCTCTTAGTCTATGTTCTAGTGGTTAATGTCTGTGTAATCCACAAAATCATATTGTGCCCTATGGCCTCACTTTATGTATGACTTACCGATGTCCTGGGGCACATTGCTGATGGTGGCTGTGAAGACTTACCAATGTCCCGGGGCACATTGCTGATGGTTGCTGTGAAGACTTACCAATGTCCCGGGGCACATTGCTGATGTGGCTGTGAAGACTTACCGATGTCCCGGGGCACATTGCTGATGTGGCTGTGAAGACTTACCAATGTCCCGGGGCACATTGCTGATGGTTGCTGTGAAGACTTACCGATGTCTCGGGGCACATTGCTGATGGTTGCTGTGACTCGAGTCCCCGAGTCGGTGGGGTTCATCTCGGTGATGATGGTGGACTCCACGATGTCGATGCTGTTGATGCTCCCAACCAGATTCCCCTGGGCTGTGCGTGGGGAGGCTGAAACAAACCCAGGACACTTCTGTAACTAAACATTGCAATGCTAAGATAACCATAATTTCAACTATAACCATTGACTACAAAAAATGTGCTTTTGAGGGTAGGAAAAAATGCATCCATTTAATATAACAAGTATCTCTATGAAGACCTCTAGATAAAAAAAAAGAAGAAAAAAAAAGGAAGAAGACAATAAAATAAAATAAAAAGACCTCAGCACAATGTGCGTTAGAATTAACCTTCTCCCTGCTGAATAAAATCAAAGTGTTCTATTTCTGCATGCGATCGGGCATCTTAAGTCGCCTTCAGCAGGGAGAGGGTTAATATTGCCAGATGGACTACAGTTGTACTCACTGTCGCATGGCTCGGTGATGCACTGGGATATCTGGACGCCGTTGCCGAGACATGGCCGACCTCCGTGCTGCGGCTGTCGACACAGACGTCTCCGCTCCCTGGTGCCGTAGTCGCAGGTCGTGGAACACTGACCCCACTCCTCCCAGACTTCCCAGCCTCCGTCCACTGCAACACCAGACACAGTGTCAGTTGTCTCCCTTGGTTTTGATTTATTGGACTAATGTTTTACGTCACAACACAACACTCCATAACACTACACAACACACACCTGGACACGGCTGTTTGCTGCAGTCAGTGACGTCCTCTCCGTACCCGACACAGGGCCGGCCGCCGTTCGAGGGGATGGGGTTGGTGCAGGTGCGGAACCGCTTCTTCTGACCGCCATTACAGCTGCGCGAACAGTCGCCCCAGATGCTCCACAGCCCCCAGTTCCCGTGCACTGAGAGAGGAGGAAACGTACACATAAACTGTTAACTGTTTGACTGTGAACACCATGTGAACGGAAATATACATATATGTGGATATGAAGCCAGAAAAATTTCATTCGATGTGACACGGTGAATAATAATAATAATAATGCATATTTATAATGCGCCTATTTCAATGTCGTACACAAGCTCATGGCGCTACATTATTACCCCAGTCAATGGATCTGTGTGCACTCAATTCCTTCTCAACTCACTGGGGGGTATACAAGAAGAACAAGAAGACCAGCCCAGAGGTGCAAGTGGTAACATTTATTTGGAAAATATATTAACTTGATTATTTCCCTTCCTTCCTATGGAATTCACTCACTAGGACATGGTTCGTTGTTACAGTAGTCCCGCTGCTGTTCTGGTCCGGAGCACTCCTCCCCGCCATGCTGCGGTCGCGGACTGTCGCACTGCCGGACCCGCCTACGAGACCCGCCACCGCACGACAGAGTGCACGACGTCCACGCCACCCAGTTGCCCCAGTTCCCGTCCACTGTGAGCATGACAGGAAGTCAGTACACATTAATATTCACGACTCAACAGCAGAGTGTTATAGTAAACGATAAATGTGATTTTAAGTCAAATTTGTGCGAGACAAACTTGTTTCGTCAACAGTATTCATACTTCTTAAAAACATATAGTAATTTTTGATTGAATTAGTGCTTTACCTTGCAGCAGGAATCTTTCATTCATACACGACGAAATAATAGTAATTATTGGATTCTTGAAAACTTTATACGGTATTGGTGAAAGAAACCCAGCAACAGCATAGAGTATGAAATTAATTAACATAATCTTGAAAACTAATTTGAACAAATAATGTAACATAGAACTAATAATGTAAAAGTTGTCTCTCCTGACTAATGCATTGCAAAAGTTGTCTCCCCTGACTAATGTAACATAAAAGTTGTCTCCCCTGACTAAAGTAATGTGAAAGTTGTCTCCCCTGACTAATGTAATGTAACAGTTGTCTCCCCTGACTAATGCAACGTAAAAGTTGTCTCCCCTGACCTGCACAAGTCTGGGTGTGACAAGCCTGCCTGTCATCAGCGTGGCCTAGACATGTCACGCCACCATATTGCGGCCGCGGGTTGTTGCACTTTCTCTCCCGGACTTGGAAGCCTTCTCCGCACGTGGTGCTGCATGGTTTCCACGGTTCCCAGTCGCCCCACACGCCATCAACTGTAACGCAGTCACCAGACCCCGAGATTACGAAACATTTTGAGTACGATTTCATGCTCAAGATCAAATTTTGAACAAAACTTTGAACTGGGCATGAAATTGCACTAAAAAAATGTTTCATAATCTCCAAGCCAGGGGTAATAACAATGGTCATGGTTATATTAATAATAATAAAAATGATTGTTATGATAACTATCATTGTCAGAGTGACCAATATTAATTGTCACCACTATTTTCGTTATCCTTGTCATATTAATAGACAAGTGTTAAATTACTCTAAAAGTTTTTAACCCATTTCATCATTATTAATTTCCACAGCCATAAGTGTACAGAGCTCCTATAATGTTGTATGCGGAACTATATAAATGCATTTACAGTAGACGTTGCATATAAAGTACTCATTGGGACTGGCTATTTTTGTCCATTATATTTGGTCCGTTATACGCATATGCCGCACTTAGTGTTAGACTGGACCGGGACTTCAAATTCAGTATGTTATAGGCAAGTGTCCGGTTTACTCGAGGCCGTTATATGCGAGATCTACTGTATTATTTTTATTATATAATGAAATGATAGCATGCAATATGGTCTGACTACGTACTTGGGCACGGTCTGTTGTTGCAGGGAGACTGGTCAGCATTGGTCCCCTCGCAGGGAAGCCCTCCGAACTGAGGGGGTGGGTTGTCACAGTGCCGCTTCCGTGACCTCTGACCTTCGCTACAGGAGCTGCTACAGCCAGTCCAGGGTCCCCAGTTGCCCCAGTTGGCGTTTACTGGCGGAAACAAACCAAACATACTCAACAAAATAAATTTAGCAACAACAAATTTCCAAGTGTCTACAGGCTACACGTACTGTTGAGTGCGTGAATATGGAGTTTAACGTCGCTGCGGGAATCTTTCACCCATTTGTGATGAAGGTACTGTTGAACTTGCATTGGAAGAAGAATAACACGAGGTCCCGAGGTTACGAAACATTTTTGAGCACAAACTCATGCTCAACTCAAGGGCCCCTATTCTCGAAACTTCTTAAGATCTTCTTAGCTTAAGAACGTGAATAGCTCATGCTATAGGTATCCTTAAGATAAAGTTAAGAAAGTTCTTAGGCCAAGAAGATCGTAAGAATGTGTCGAGAATAGGGCCCAAGGTTTTTGAGCTTGATCATGAAGCTTAGTAATCTTGGGGCCAGGTTTCTTAAGCGGTTCTGAAATTTGTTGTAAGGTTTCCCAACAAAATATCTGTTGTCCTTAATTGATTTAATTTATTTTAGAGTACATATACAGTGCTCACCTGGACAGTCAGCCATGATGCACGACTCGGATTCCCTGGCGACGCCGATGCACTGTCGGCCCCCATTGGCGGGCGCTGGGTTGTCACATGACCTGGAGCGGAAGTACAGACCCACACCGCACGTGATGCTGCACGCGCCAAACTTCCCCCACTCGGAGAAACCTCCGTGAACTGGAACAGATAGCCCCAGTAGTTTTTGTGTACTCTACACAATGATCAAAATGATATAAAAAAGTTCACTTTTTCCTATATTGTAATGAAAATTAGAAGAGATTTTAATTATCTCCTCTTTTCCTGAGTATCCTTAGCCAGCCATTTCTTATTGCATTATTCTCTCGTCCCAAGAGCTGTGACAAGTGGAATCCCCTGGTTCCATAGTAAATTTAACATCCATCTGACCCTTGGGACAAGAGCATAATGCAATAAGAGATGGCTGGCTAAGTAAATGAAAAGAAAATCTCCATTGCACAAAAATTACGATGTGAACACTAAATATCTGTCGTTCTAGATGATCATATTAATAACTCATTTTCCTTGGACAAAACTGAAGATTTCTTGCTGACGGCTAGGATAGAACCCCCATCTATGGTTGACCAGCAGATTTACTGTACCATTCATAGCTACAAATGCTGTGGGTTTCCTTAGGTCCTAAGTTGATAAGCCGTGATATGTAAAACAATCATGAAAGTGGCTCTAAACCTCAATTTATAGGAAAAGAAAAAAATAGTGTAGATGATCATTGTACTGTTGTGGTAGTGCCTAAATTACTGTGGCAACACGTAAGTTGCTGTGGTAGTGCCTATGTTGCTGTGGTAGTGCCTATGTTGCTGTATATTGGACGTATAAAATGTATCGTTACTTACCTACCACTTTCAGTTCCGTCTCTACGAACGTCTTGCCGAGTTTGTTGCTGGCAAAGCAGCGATAGAGCCCGGAGTCGTCGAGCTGGGTGGCAATAATTCTACAACAAGAAACAGATGTCAGATGACCCTGTGACAAAAAAACACCACAACCACCAAATTTAAGATCATTGTCAATTTCAACTGTATTATATTCCTGGTTTCACGGATGATCTAACTTAACCCTCTCCCTGCTGGAATAGGCACAGTCCCCGGGACCCGGCATCAATGTTCGCGAAAGTTACCTTTCTGACGCGATATTGATAGGATGCACTGTCTGTAGAGTGGCAATGCAGTTA
>JAUTBZ010135245.1:0-13535 GCA_032361785.1 Lepetodrilus galriftensis
GCGAAGTCAAAGGGCAACGCCCGCCGCGTATTAGCGCGAAAAGGCTGCGTGCCTTTGGAACGCGTAACATCAGTTAAGAGTTCTTTATTTTGCTTAATGGTCTGAGCTGTAGGCATAAAAATCTAAAAAATGATTGTTGGATGATATATGGAAAAAAGAGCAGAAAATAAGCATGGAAGCTTA
Source organism: Lepetodrilus galriftensis (assembly GCA_032361785.1). Taxonomy (NCBI): domain Eukaryota; kingdom Metazoa; phylum Mollusca; class Gastropoda; order Lepetellida; family Lepetodrilidae; genus Lepetodrilus; species Lepetodrilus galriftensis. The sequence continues at coordinate 184 of JAUTBZ010135245.1, forward strand.
ATTCCAAAATATTTGCAGAGAACTAAAGTTATTGGGGCAAAGCAGGCTGTAACGTGTTTATCCTTTTCTCCAGATGGTCAATTATTGCTCTCTGGAGATACAATTGTACGTTTGCGTGATGTCCCATCTCTTGATTTATTGCATTGTGTGAGTGGTTCAACAGAACAGACATATAGCTCTGCATCTCAGCATGGTAAGCCAGTGGAATTTTCGCCTGATTGTAGTTCTGTTCTCTTTGCGAATGGGAGAATGTGGGATATTCGCAATAATTGTGAGCTATATCAATATAATTTTAGTGGACAGGTTGCGACCTTTTCCTCAGATGGTAAGCGGATAGCGACTGGTGAAACCATTTGGGATGTAGATAGCGGAGAAAAGGTAACGGTTTTAACTGAAAATGGGCGCAGAATCCTTGAAATGAATGTGCAGGCTTTTTCGCAAGATGACACAAAAATATTGGTTTCAAATAACAAGGTTACAGCTTTATTCGATGTTATTGACGGAACGTTGCTGGACAGAAAAATGTTTCGGTCGAATTGTATGGCTTTTTCACCCAATGGTAAAATTTTTGTCACGAATGGTACTGGTAATGTCAGGGTATGGTCTGCTATTGGCCGATATATGGATGAAATACGAACCCTTGATATTCCAGGGAATATATCTGTCTTGGCCTTCTCGCCCTGTAGTAAACTATTGTGTTGCGGTCTTTATGGCAAGTCATCTACTGAAGGCGATATAGGAAAATCAATCAGTAATCTGTCTTTATGGGATGTCTTATCTGGTAAGAAAATATGCGACCTAAACGGGCATTTTCCAATATCAACCATAACGGCTGTGGCTTTTTCTTCAGACGGCAGGTGGTTGGCCTCGGCATCTAGCAATAATGATCATTCTATACGGTTGTGGGATTTAACCGATATTCATCGGCCATAGGAAACCCTAAAAACCACACCTCCGTTAACCTTTTCTTCATCATTTGGCCTTTTTGGCATGGCACAAGGGGGATTGTATTGTACCCTTATTGTTCTTAGAAAAGGCGTGGATTAAAAATGGAAATGTTTAGTAAGCAGTTTTATGCTCTGGTGGCTTTTGTTTGTGTGATTGTCAGTATGTCGATTACGGTTTCGATTGCCAATGCCCAAAAAATGGCAAAGCCCGTTGATCCAGCCGTTTTGCAAAAAGCGATCAAGCCTGGTGTGAACTTGCCAAATGGGGAAAAGCCGCGTTGTGAGAAAATGGTGAGCGTTGATTTTGCTTCGCGCCGTGTTAAACCTAAAAAAACAGTTATTATTGGTAAATGGAAAAATAAGGTTAAGGCCGTTTATGGCAAGGACTATACCATTTGGAGTATTTCGCAAAAAAGGTCTGTGAATTGCCATTCTGCGGGTGCGAAAAACTATAATTGTACGGCTTCGGCCAATCCTTGCCGCCTTATCAAATGGAAGAAATAATTTGCCCTGCGCTGACTGGTTACCTTATCTTGAGGGGACGGGACTTTGCGTCTCGTCGCGCCATCTTGTGCCATTGGTTGTCGATAGCGCGCGCCTGCCTGAATTACGCCCTGCGGCGGTGTTGTTACCCATTATCCAAAGAGCGCAAGGGGCAAGCCTGTTATTGACCCGCCGCGCCAATCACTTAAGCCAACATGCAGGACAAATTGCCTTTCCTGGCGGTAAAGTGGATCAGGGGGATGCCTCTCTAATGCAAACCGCCCTGCGGGAAACTTTTGAAGAGATCGGGATTGGGGCTGAATTTATTAAGCCCGCAGGTTTTTTACAGCCCTGTAAGACCAGTTCAGGCTTTTGCATATTTCCTTTGGTTGCTGCTGTGCAGGAAGGCTTTACATTATCAGCTGATCGGGCGGAGGTGGCTGAAATATTTGAAGTGCCATTATCCTTTTTAATGAATGCTGAAAATCATCATAAAAAAACAGTGTTTTGGAAAGGTTGCACGCGTGAAATATATGAAATGCCTTTTGAAGACAGTCATGGTAAAATTTATAATATTTGGGGGGTAACTGCCCAAATTATCCGACAGTTATATGATATTAATTGTAACATCCCTACATAAAACCAGTAATGGGTAAAGGAAAGAAAATTTTATCATGAGAATGTTGATTGAAATGAGCCTACTTTTATTCTTGCCTTTCATCCTTTATGGTGTATGGGGTATGTTTGCTGTCAAACGCGGCAAGAGACGGACTGTCTGGGATAGGGCGCCGTTTAAAATTTTGAGCCTGATTGGCTTGTCTATGGTTTTGGGACTGGTATTTTGGCAAACATCCTACGGCAAGGCCAAGCCATACGCAACCTGGATACCGGACAAGATGATAAACGGGACATTTGTACCAGGGCATTTTGTTGAAAAGCCAAAGCAGGACGAATAAATGATTTAGGGCTTGGCCTGGGTGGTCTTCAGGGCGTCTGAAAGAGCGCGGACGAAATCAGCCTTTTCATCAGGGATCAGAAAATCACCAAAGGCCATTGTCTTGCCGTGAGAGGTGATGGTCAGAAGTGGGGCTTTGCCGCGTCTTTCTTCAAGTTTCAGCTTGACCCAATAGGGATTGTAAGACCAGCTATTTTGCTGTCCGCTTGCATTAAAAAGTGTAATCGTAAGCTTTTCATTGGTCAGCGAAATGGTTTCATAGGTCTCGCCAGCCCGATAGTTGAGGTGAAAGGCGTAATAGATGCCTAAAATATCTAAGCCAAAAAAGCCAAATACAGGCCAGGCCCCCAAACTATAAAAATAAATGCCGACCACAAAGCTGAACAGGCTGATAATAATCATAAAAACCATAAAGGCCTGCGGTGAAAGAGAACGGTGCGCGGTGAGATGGGCAGAAAATATTTCTGTATTGTCAGGGCTTACGGCTTGTTCAGTGTCAGTATGTTTCATATAGATAAGCCCAGTTTCGGATGTTTGAAGATTGAAATTAGGATAGCCTCAAAAAAGATCAGGCGAAACAATTCGATTATTTTTGCAGGTGTCTTTCTAGTGCATAGTGCGAGCAAATCGAATCGATTTGCGGGTTAAGATATGCGCCATTAAAGGGCTAGAGCAAGGTCGACTGACCGAAATTGCTTGCAATTTGCTCTAGTATAGATATTTTTAGGGTGGGGGGCAAGTTATGGTCAAGAAGGCGGAGAAAAAGGGAAAAACGGCTGTCAAAAAAGCCTCAGTTAAAAAGGCTTCGTCTGCTCAGAAAAAAACAGCCACGAAAAAGAAAACGGTCGCCAAAATTGACCCAGCCAACCCGCAGAAAAAGATGACCAAGGCGCAAATTACTGATTTTTTCGCAACCTTGCAGGCAGATAACCCCGAACCCAAAGGGGAGCTGGACAGCGTCAATGATTTTACTTTCTTGGTGGCGGTTGTCTTGTCGGCTCAGGCGACAGATATTGGGGTCAACAAAGCGACCAAGTCCTTTTTTAAGGTCGCAGACAGCCCGCAAAAAATGTTGGCTTTGGGGGTGGAAGGCGTGGAAGACTATATCAAGACCATTGGGCTTTACCGCTCCAAGGCCAAGAATGTGATTGGCCTTTGCAAAATGATGATAGATGACTTTGACTCGAAGCTGCCAGAGACGCGTGAGGCGCTGGAAAAACTGCCAGGGGTGGGACGCAAGACGGCGAATGTGGTGATGAATATTGTGTTTGGAGAACCGACGATTGCGGTTGATACCCATTTGTTCCGACTGGGAAACCGCACAGGACTTGCCCCAGGCAAAACGCCACTGGCTGTTGAAAATGAATTGCTGCGGGTGATTCCTAAAGAATTTTTGCTTCATGCCCATCATTGGCTGATTTTGCAGGGGCGCTATATCTGCAAGGCACGCAAACCGGAATGCCAAAATTGTCTGGTGACCCAAAGTTGCCTCTATGGCGCAAAAAATTTATAGTTTCGCTAATAAGGCCACTTTTGAAAGTGAAAAGCCGCTGTTGATCCATTTTTGTTCAAGCTGTTTGAGGTGCTTGCCTAATTGCGTGCCTGGTTTATAGCCGGCCTTGATCAGGTCACCGCCCTTAAGAGGGAAGGTGGGTATTTCCCAATTCTTTATTTTAAGTTCCAGCTTCTGATAAAGAACCTTTGCCTGGGGAGATGGATGGTCCAGCAACTGACGAAAAAAATACCATTTGGCAGCTTCCGCGCCTTCATAATAAAGCATTTTTTCAATATCCTGTTCGTTTTTAAATGAGGGTGCGTCTGTTGAGGCAAACCAGCCAAGCTGGCGTTTTTGCTGTTTTGAAAGCCGTAGCCGCTTATCCAAAGCCTCTATATCTTCAGCAACCATAATGAATAAAGCCGCCAGCCGTCTCATGCTATTAGGGGCAAGGCCGAGTTGTCGTTCAAGCGCCATCATGGCTTTGAACCGTGCTAAATAAGAGACCTGGGAGAATATTTTGAGAAACAGGCCGCTGTCATATAAAGAGACGGTGGCTTCGTCGGCACGTTTTGAGATGAGCATTTTGAGCAGTTCAACATGAATGCGTTCGCCTGAAATTTTGACAAGGCCGCTGCCACCACGAATGCAGGCTTCAAGCCCGATTTGGTCTATCGCCCCTTCGCCATATTGTCCAAAAAACCTGAAAAAGCGCAAGATACGCAGATAATCTTCAGAAATACGTTCGTCTGCTTTTCCAATAAAGGCAATGCGGCTTTGTTGAAGGTCTGGCAGGCCGTTCAGGGGATCAAACAAACTGCCATCAGCATCAGCGTAAAGGGCATTTACAGTGAAGTCACGGCGGGCTGCATCTTCTGCCCAGTTATCAGTGAAGGCAACCACAGCATGACGGCCATCGGTCTGTTCATCCCTGCGCAAGGTTGTGACCTCAAAGGGTTCGCCGTCAATCATAAGGGTGACCGTGCCGTGTTGCAGACCTGTGGGCAGATATTTTATATTGGCCTGTTTTGCCAGTGCAATCAATTCATCCGGCAGGGCAGTGGCGGCAAAATCAATGTCAGAGATTGGCAAGCCCAAGAGGGTATTACGCACAGCACCGCCAACCACCCGCGCCACATGCCCGCCATCAGCCAGCAGGCTGAAAACTCTTTGGGTTGAGGCAGCCTGTAGCCAATTAGCCTGTGTTAGATTTTGTATGCTCATGTCAGGAGCTTACACTTCAACAATAAAATTTTCATCAAATTTTTCGTTGGGTTCGAAGGGAATATAGCCGCGCGGATTGCTGACCACGCGAATGCCTTCAATTTCATAGTCTGCGCTAAAATGGGTATGACCATGGATCCAAAGTTTTTTGGCGTGACGGGGCACCCATTCATCCATTTTTGAAGCGGAAGAGGTGGTGCGAATCCGTTTCATATATTGTTCAGGAACAGAGCGCGGACTTGGAGTGTGGTGGGTTATGACAACATCAACCTGTCCAGCCTTTTCCAGGGCATCGCGGGTGGCATGATGATAAACAAGCTTGTCTGCACCCTTGAGAGTTCTGTTTTCGCCATCAACCATAATATGTTTGTGATCTTTCAGATTCTCTTCTGCAAAAGCCTGCGCCTCTTCGGGGGCGTTAAACAGGTTATAATCGGTCCAAAGGGTTGCACCAAAAAAGGAAATGCCATCAATTTCTGTGACATCATTTTCCAAAAAGTGAACGCGGCTGCCTTTTGTCTTGGCTTTTAGCTCATTGGTGAGGGAGGGCATGGCATAGCCATGATATTCATGATTGCCCATCACATAGAGGATCGGTTTGTCAGGAAAGCTTTCCAAAGCCCAGTCAATACCCTGCCCAGCACGGTTAATGTCACCAGCCAAGATCAGGACATCTGCATCCGTTTTAGGCAGGGTAAATTCTTTGGTTTCAATATGAAGATCGCTTAAGATATGGAGTTTCATTGACAGCAAGGCTTTCTTATGGATAATAGATATAGTTATATCGTATTATTTTGAATATATGTAGGTTGTTTTTCTTAACCTGAAAGGGAGATGACACAGGAAAAAAGATGCGCCATCAGATAAATGGAACGCCATATTTTTCAAGGATCACGAAATGATACGAAAATATTCGATTGTTTGTATGTTGGTTTGATTTAGAGAAAATCGGTATTTTATGCAAGGTTTAAACTCTTACCCTAAAAAAAGTGCATTTTTTTTGGTATTTATGTGAAAAAAGAGTGAAATATACCCTATATGGGGCATAGACTTTCTACATTTGTCAGGGCAGTATGTTTAACAAGAAAAAGGTTATTAAATGCGGGGCATGATGGATACTTTTTAGTCTATCTCCCAAATAATGACGACAAAGGTATTTGGAGCAAGATAGCTTGCCTTGTGCTAGTTATTTCGCTTTAAAGCGTTGCCAGGCTGCTTCCCTCAAACGGCAGTCTGGTAATTGTCGTTTTATCTTCTTCATTTTCCATTCTTCAATATGATTTTGTCAGGCTTGTGACATTTTAAAACCCCATCCCAATATGACTTGGAATGGGGCTGTTTTTTTTGCGAAACCTCAGTCGCGGATAAGAAATGCCCCAAATTTATGAACGCCAAAATTTGCTAACACCTTGTCATTCCAGCCTTGAGCTGGAATCATAATAATGGTTTAGGGGCTCTAAACAACATACAATCTATAACCACTTATACTCCTGTCACTCGGAAACCCGAAAAATTCAGGTGAGAAATGTTGTCTTCTGGAAAGGCGCGTTCTTCGCGGCAGTGCCTTAGCACTGTAAGAAGGGTGGAACGCAACCAGAGGGCAAAAGAGCCAGCTGAAAGTACGGCTATCTGACGGCTATCTGGGTGATAGGAGTATACATCTGAGACAAAAATAATAAAATTTTGGGATTATGTATCCTGAATCAAGTTCAGGATGACAAAATATTTATATTTATTAAAGGGGGGGCAATAATCCTTATCCAGGCTTCAGGTTTAACAAGGCAAGGCTTTCCTGTTTTTAGACCACCCTTATTTTTAATCAGCCCCTAATCAAAGTCACTCACCAAAGAATCCCTGATATTTTTAAGGATTGGGTTCATGGAGGCGGTATATTCTGGGTGGTCAATGCCAATCAAAAGATCTGCGCCCTGTTTGGCGGCAGCAATCATGTCGTCAGTAAAGGCAAAACGCAGATAGTGAATGGCTGAAGTCTTGCTGTCATCGGTGTCAACAGTCATGTCTTCATTGGCAAATGGGGTCACTTTGTCAAAGCCCTGCACCTGCATCCAGATCGTTTCTTCAACGCCAACCAGTTTGGCAAGGGCGGCAATGCGGTCACTGACATCCTTATATTGCAGCATAAAGGTTGCCCGTAAATCTTTGCCGCCTGGAATGAGCGGGTTATAGGCATCAAGTTCATCCTGAATGCCTTGGGCCTCAAAAATACGCTCGGCGCGCAGCATTTCCTGCACCTGATAATGCATGGTCAGGCGGTCTTCAAAATAAAAGGCGGCATGGTCACCAACATAGACCTGGCGGTCTTTTTTATGTGTCATGACCTCAGCACGAAAGGCATTGCGTGTTTTGGCATAGTCTTCAAGACTAAAAAGGTCATCATGGGCTAACATTTTCATTGGGATTATCTTTCTTTTTGCAAAATTAAATACCATAGGCTTTACGCAACAAGGAAATAGGGTGTTCTGGTTCTTGCTCACCGTCTATTGTATTGGCAATATGATGGGCTGCCATAGGACAGTCAGAGCCAAAATGATCCGCTTCGGCCTTTTTGACCCGATTGGCGACAGGGCGTGAAATCTTGACGGCTGTTTCGTGATATTCTGACTTGATGGCATAAGTACCGTCATGACCAGAGCAGCGCTCAATAATCTCAACCTCAGTATCTGGGATCATGGAAAGCAGTTCCTTGGTTTTTTGTCCCATATTCTGTACGCGCTGGTGACAGGCAGCATGATAGGAGATTTTGCCAAGCGGGTTTTTAAAGTCTGTTTTCAGCTTGCCTTCCTTGGCACGCAAAACCAGATATTGGAACGGGTCATAAAAGGCATTCTTGACCTTTTGTACCAGTGGGTCGTCAGGGAACATAAGCGGCAGTTCCTGAATAAACATCAGGGCGCAGGAGGGGACAGGCGCAACCAGATCCCAGCCATCATCCACCAATTCAGCCAGTACAGGAATATTGGCATTTTTGGCCTGTTCAACGGCTTCAAGATTGCCCAGTTCCAGCTTGGGCATACCGCAACATTTTTCTTTTTTGGCAATGGTAACGGGAATTTCATTATGTTCAAACACCGCTGCAAGGTCAGCCCCCAGCTGTGGTTCGTTATAATTGCCGTAGCAGGTCGCAAACAGGGCAACCTTGCCTGTGGTTTTGCCAGCCTTAGTACCAACAGCGGTCAGCCCTTCCTTGCCTTTCAGGGTCTTGCGCATGGTGGTTGAGGCATAGCCAGGCACCCAGGCCTTTTGGTGAATGCCAACAGCGCCATCCAGCATTTTACGCAACATAGGGACATTATTCGCGCCATTGACAATATTGGAAATCACAGGATGGGCAAAGGCTTTGCCCATATTATCTGTGCTGGTCAACACGCGGTCACGCAGTTTTGCGCCTTCATTTTTATGCTTAAAAGCCTTGGCACGCAGCATAAGATGCGGGAAGTCAATATTCCATTCATGAGGCGGGGTGTAGGGGCATTTGGTCATGTAACACAGGTCACATAAATAGCAGTGATCGACGACCTTCATATAGTCAACCTTGGCAACGCCATCAACCTCAAATGTCTCAGATTCGTCAACCAGATCAAACAGGGTTGGAAAAGAATTACAAAGGCTGACGCAGCGGCGGCAGCCGTGGCAGAGGTCAAACACACGTTCCAGCTCTTTATACAGGGAGTCTTCATCATAAAAATCTGGGTTCTTCCAGTCCAGCGGGTGGCGGGTTGGTGCCTGAAGGTTACCTTCTTTCGGTGGCTGTCCCATGATTTTTTCCCTGTGGTTGGTGTTAAAAACTGAATGTTTAGCACATTTCAGGCCATCAGTACGAGGCGTACTTCTTGTCTGGAAATTGAATAACAAAGGCTGAAACCATGTCTTTCAGACGCAGCTCCAGCCTTCTTGTGTTCTTCAAGGCGGATTAGCTGCCCATTTCGTCCAAAGCTTTCTGGAAGCGGTTGGCGTGGGAGCGTTCAGCTTTACCCAAAGTTTCAAACCAGTCAGCAATCTCGTCAAAGCCTTCATCGCGGGCTTCTTTGGTCATGCCAGGATACATGTCTGTATATTCATGCGTTTCACCAGCAACAGCTGTTTTCAGGTTGTCAGATGTGCTGCCGAAAGGCATACCAGTTGCAGGATCACCAGTTTCTTCAAGATATTCAAGATGACCGTGGGCATGACCTGTTTCGCCTTCCGCAGTTGAGCGGAATACAGTTGCAATATCGTTATAGCCTTCAATGTCAGCTTTGTTTGCAAAATAGAGGTAGCGGCGGTTCGCCTGAGATTCACCAGCAAAAGCATCTTTCAAGTTTTGCTCTGTTTTAGTACCTTTTAAGGACATTTTTTTCTCCGTAAAATTTAATAAAGGAATTGCAATTCTTTTATATTCCGAGGGAGGTCTTCGGAATGTTTTATATTTAGAATGTTTCTAAAAAACTGTCCAGTTGATTGTTTCGATTATACTCATCAATTTTTTCAATGAGTGGGGGGGGGAGTGAGACCCCAAAGGCCGCAAGTCACCATATATCACCGTAGACGGCGGGCAATGCCAAATCGAAATCCTGACCTCGCCTGAAGCTGTGATCTCTCTACCAGATATAGGGCAGAGCTTGCTTTGGTTGATCTTTATGAAGGCGTGGTCTTTGAGGCGGCGGGGTGATTTTTAGGGTCTTTTAGCCAGTGATCCATATATTGCATGATTTCGGAAATAGGAATTTCTTTGATATTTTGGGAGATCTCTTGGTTAATTGATAGGTAATCTGTGAAATTCACCATTTTCTTTTCTATTTCTTCAGGTGAGACATCAGACCCTTCCAGTCTTCCTCTTATGTAGGATTCGCGAACATCAGGGTCTATTAGCCACTCGTCTATATAGTCCAATATTTCAGGTATAGGTACAGAGGTGGTATCTTCTCCTTTATGCCCCTCAGATTTTAAGGCAGCAAATAGATAAGTCGAAAATTCTTCAAAACCAGTTTGTATTCTTAGGGGAGCGCAAACACGTCCTGTTTTTTCTGTTAGAAACCAATTCCGAATAATTGTAATTAACTGTATATAATCATTGTTATGACTTTTAATATCAGAACCAGCCAAATCAGAAATTGCAACTTGATAGCGATATTGTTCTTTTTCCATGATTAAAATTTTTTTGTTTTCATGACGTCCCGTTCCTGCTCTTTGACAAGCATAATCAATACCAAGTTCAAAGGGCATATTCATACGATAGACTTCACTGCCAGCTGTAGAAACGATCCGTGATAAATCGTGAATGCCAAACTTAGAATTCTGTATAAGCTCAAAAATTTTCGTTATTCGGCTTTCGCCCGAGTCTGAACGTTGGGTCGCTATTTGAGGTGAAAAACCTAAATATTTGACAGTGAATAGTAAAGGGAGAAGAAGTTCACGGTATTCTTTGTCAAAGGGACAATTGACAAAAACATTGCGTTCAAAGTTGCTTGCCATTAATTTTCGTCTCTTGGTGGAAAAGGATCATTGCCATGACTGTCTTTTTTTTGAATTTGTCCATTGCGTTTATGGATATAGAGTTCAGTCCTTTGGCTCTTGCTTACTTCTCTCCCCCAATCGACAGCGGCTTTTTTTGTTGCAAAATGTTTAGAAATTCGCTCTGAACCACCTTTACGAACATTCCATCCGCCATCAGGGCTAACAACAACATGATGTGATTTTGCTGGCATTTGTCATCTCCTAATATGGTTTTATGAATATGGCTAACTTTTATCTATCAATACAATATATCCTGAGACAAATCAAGTACAGCACAAAACAATAGCATAACTGTACCGCCTCCCTTCCCACATCTGCCACCACGTTCTATAGTCGCTTCCATGACTAAAAATACAGATAAAGACGCAAGCAGCGCATCAAAATCCTCATGCAAAACCGCAAAAACAAAGCAGGCTGGCCTGCCTGTCAAAAAGGGTGATCATGTTTTTTTGATTGATGGCTCTGGCTATATTTTTCGGGCGTTTCATGCGCTGCCGCCATTGACGCGGCCTTCTGATGGGTTGCCAACGGGGGCGATACATGGGTTTTCGCAAATGTTGTGGAAGCTGTTGCGTGACCTTGAGGGGGCGGAGCGTCCCACCCATCTGGCCTGTATTTTTGACACAAAAACTAATTTTCGCAATGAAATTTACCCCAAATATAAGGCCAATCGTCCGCCCGCGCCTGAGGACCTTGTGCCGCAATTTCCGCTGATCCGTGACGCGGTGCGCGCCTTTGGGGTGTCCTGCATTGAGATGGAGCTTTATGAGGCCGATGACCTGATCGCGACCTATACGCGGCAGGCGCAGGCATTGGGCGCAACCGTCACCATTGTGTCGTCTGACAAGGACTTGATGCAACTGGTGGATGATGACGTTTTGATGCTCGACACCATGAAAAACAAGCGCATTGATATTGACGGCGTGTTTGACAAATTCGGCGTTATGCCTGACCGTGTGATTGATGTGCAGGCTCTGGCGGGCGACAGCGTGGATAATGTGCCTGGTGTGCCAGGGATTGGTGTCAAGACAGCCAAATTGCTGATTGACGAATATGGCGACCTTGACACCCTGCTGGAGCGTGCTGGCGAGATTAAACAAAAAAAGCGGCGCGAAAATTTGATTGAGTTTGCCGATCAGGCACGGGTCTCGCGCGAGTTGGTGACCCTGAAAACAGACGTTGAGGTGCTGGCACAGCTGGACGAATTTGCCGTGCGTGACCCTGATCCTGAAGAGCTGCTGGCCTTTTTGGTTGATATGGAGTTCAACACCCTGACTACCCGCATTGCCAGCGCGCTGGATGCTAATCCGCCTGTTAAGGATGTGGCCGAGGCACGCAGTCAGGCCAATGAGAAAGCGGCTGAGGGCTTGAATGGCGGCGCATTGGTGGCGGCCAAAAAATTGGCCGAGATGCAGGCCATTCCCGTTGACCCCACGCAATATCAGCGTGTGACCAAGGCCGAAGACCTGATAAGCTGGATTGCGGCGGCCAAAGATCAGGGTTTTGTGGCCTTTGACACCGAAACCAACAGTCTGGATGCCATGAGTGCGGAATTTGTTGGTTTTTCGTTGTCTGTCACAGCAGGGCAAGCCTGTTATATTCCCATTTCCCACAAAACCAGCGCAGAACAAGGCGCGGCGCAAGGCGGTCTGGACTTTGGCGATGAAGCCTCAGCAACCAAATTGGAGCAAATGGAGCTGGAGACAGCCTTGCCTTTGCTCAAAGAGCTGTTGGAAGACCCTGCGGTGCTGAAAATTGGCCAAAATCTCAAATTTGATGGTTTGCTGATGAAGCAGCATAATATAACGATTGCGCCACTGGATGACACCATGTTGATGTCCTACGCTCTTGATGCGGGCAAGGGCGGGCATGGTATGGATGAGCTGTCCAAACGCCATTTGGGGCATACGCCCATTCCCTTTAAGGAGATCGCTGGCACAGGTAAAAAGGCCATCACCTTCGACTATGTGCCACTGGACAAGGCGACAGAATATGCCGCTGAAGATGCCGACATCACCTTGCGGCTGTGGCATGTGCTGAAGCCGCGCCTTGTGCCAGAGCGCAAAATGGTGGTTTATGAAACGCTGGAGCGGCCACTTGTGCAGGTTTTGCAGGATATGGAAAATGGCGGCATTAGCGTGGACCGTGAAATGCTGGCGCGTTTGTCTGCCCAGTTTGCCGAAAAAATGGCGGGCTATGAGGCGCAGGCTTATGAATTGGCGGGGCAGCAATTCAAGATCAGTTCGCCCAAACAGCTGGGGGAGATTTTGTTTGACCGTATGGAACTGCCTGGGGGTAAAAAGACCAAGACAGGCGCGTGGCAAACAGGGGCGGGGGTGCTGGAAGATTTGGCCGCGCAAGGCCACGAACTGCCTCAGGCCATTTTGAACTGGCGCAGCCTGTCCAAGCTCAAAAGCACCTATACAGACGCTTTGCCGAACTTTATCAATGCCAAAACGGGGCGCATTCACACTTCTTATTCTATGGCAGCCACCAATACAGGGCGGTTTGCCTCCTCAGACCCGAACCTGCAAAATATCCCGATCCGCACCCCTGAAGGGCGCGAGGTGCGCAAGGCTTTTGTCGCTGCCAAGGGCAACAAGCTGGTTTCTGCTGACTATAGCCAGATTGAGCTGCGCTTGCTGGCGCATATTGCCGACATTCCTGCTCTGAAACAGGCGTTTGCGGATGGTCTGGACATTCATGCCATGACCGCGAGCGAGATGTTTGATGT
>JAUTBZ010135256.1:0-13534 GCA_032361785.1 Lepetodrilus galriftensis
GTATCTCCTTCATATTACTGGTGCTATCTCCTTCATTTTACCACTGGTGCTATCTCCTTCATATTACCACTGGTGCTATCTCCTTCATATTACTGGTGGTATCTCCTTCATATTACTGGTGCTATCTCCTTCATTTTACCACTGGTGCTATTTCCTTCATATTACCACTGGTGCTATCTCCTTCATATTACCACTAGTGCTATCTCCTTCATATTAATGGTGCTATCTCCTTCATATTACCACTGGTGCTATCTCCTTCATATTACTGGTGCTATCTCCTTCATATTACCAATGGTGCTATCTCCTTCAACCACTGGTGCTACCTCCTTCATATTACTGGTGCTATCCCCTTCATATTACCACTGGCACTACCTCCTTCGTATTACCACTATATAGTGCTATCTCCTTCAACCACTGGTGCTACCTCCTTCATATTACTGGTGTTATCTCCTTCATATTACCACTGGTGCTATCTCCTTCAACCACTGGTGCTACCTCCTTCATATTACCACTCCTTCAAATTACCACTGGTGCTATCTCTCTCAATACAGTACAATCGCCACCATCTCATATTCCAAGTAGGCATACATGTGTACCTATGATTGTGAGTGAGTGCGCGCGTATGTTTGCCGTTCATGACAATGCAGCCAAGTTGTGAACATTCTCATTTGGATCGAGTACTTATGGATCCACTAACTTTCCTAATGACTCCGGAAATAAGGCTTGATTTTACCAGCTATTAGCCGTAGGGCATGAACAAACTTGCCCTGAGGGACTATTGCATTAACCAAACACGTTCTGGGACATGTAGCAATACCCAACAATGTAAATGTTATGAATACTGCTACAGAAGGCATTATCTGGCAGAAATAATTGCCTTGAACACTGAAGATTAAAGTAATGTTAGATGGCTGCCTGAAAAGGATGTACCGCGTTGCATCAAATACATGCAGTATTACATAGAAAATGTACATATTCAATTCAATTCAATTCTTTATTGCATGTAAGGCCACTGGCCCATATACAGAAAATGTACATATTAAACAGTTAGGAAGCATCACAAAACGCTAATATTGATGCCTAAAAAGCTGGCACATTGTGCATTATACATGTAGTACTACTAGATATAGCATGTATATCAGTACAAAGCATCACAATGCAATTGCAATGCAATCCATATCAAGATGGAAAAAAAATAATTATTCCAACAAAACCAAAATTCTGCCATCCGTTACAGAATAATAATAAGACTGTTTGTAACGTGCTGGACTCCACACCAGTGGCAGTGCTCAAGGCACAGACATAAAAATTAAAATTAAAAACATCCATTCCAAGCCTGAAAACCTATCCAAAAGTTAAAAGTGGTTACATTCAGCCAAAGATCGGTCAAGATCTGGAACCAAAGGCAATCCTCTTGTAGCAGAAAGGTCTTTCCTCTCAGATTCAATCCCGAAGACTGCAAGCATTTATCTAGGCCAGGCGCAAGCCTCTCTTGACCTCCAACCTGCGACCTCAACGACCTCTGACCTCACACCTGTGAGCTTTCCGGACAATCCCTCATCCAGTACAAGCACTCACGAATTCTACAAGCCGAGATCAATGCTCTTTTCGAGAACTAAAAGTCAGCCTGCCCAAATTTACAAAGGATCTTTCCTCTCGATCCGGAGCCCGGTAAATCAAAGAAATCTATAGCCTGAGATGGCCTGGACAATTAACTGCTGGGTTTGCGTTAGGCTTAGAACAAGAGCAGTCTAGAGCAGGATCTATTCCTCCCCGTAGGACGGCCAATGACGCCGATAACGGTCGCTGCCGATAACGCTTGGCTGTGAATGTGTCAGGGTAATATACAGATTTGTAACCTGTGGTAGTAAACTTCCATAAATCGCTCAATCAATGGGAGTTAAGAACAGGGAGGGATACGGGATGATAACTTACAGAATGACATAGTAAATATATAATAATAATAATAAAATAGTAATAACGTGCAGATTTATATTGCGCCAAATCCACGCTCGAAAGCATGCTCATAGTCCTATGTTATTACCCCAGTCAATTGATCTACATATCACGTTATTATATATACGGACATATATAATATGCACATTATTATATAAATTATATGGACAATCTGGACAATATTGGATAAACCATTAAGAATACCAATACAGCCAACCAAGATGTCATTATTTAACTTACGTTAACATGATATTTCAACACACGCCTTCAACTGCCCTCAACTAATTGAAGCGGAATGATAACCCTGGTGCAAATCAGGAGACCCCCAGCTTGTTTGTTTAGATCCTCCCCCCCCCTCCACCCCCCAAGCTGGGAGGGGGGGGGGGGGGTAGGGGCGGAAAATCAAATCGTATCTCCCAGGCAGTTGGTGCCAGATAGCACCTCACTGCTAGCCATTGGTCAACCAAGAGCAGGGCTAATTGAAGCAAAAGAGGCAATATTTTGCTGATCAACAATTTTTCTTTCACCTTGGGAAGAATTGTTTGCCGAGGCTGATCAAGGAAAATATTTACAAATGCTTGAAAATATTTCTTCCAGACCCGTGGAGATTCCTCCTGATTAGAAAAATATTCCGAGTATTATCGAGAATATTTAGACACGACATGTCTGCCGACATACACAGAAAGAATGAAAAAGAAAGAAAAAGAAAAGGATAATGTCAAAGCACCTCGATTGCTACCAAAATTTGTGAATTTATCAATGTGTAAAAGCTACCATTTTTTCTGATGCTACAAAGTTTAACATAAATCGACTAAAATCCCAGGGACTTCCATGTTTCAATGTTACCATGTTTATTTGATATTCATGACAAGACTCCATGCATTGTAGCATAGGACACGAGAAAAACAACCAGGATTCTTTAATGCATAAAGCAAGTCGCAAGCATGACCTTTAGATCACTTTGAAAGGGGATGAAAGCAAGGCCAGAAGACGAGGAAAGGTGGCTGGCCTTCTCGTAACTTCTCCGTCTTGAGGTTTTGCACTTCCTGTCATGGCCGCTTGCAGTGGTAATGACGTAGAGACAAGACCGACCAAGGACAATTTGGTCGATCATAGCATACCGTGTACCGAGGAGTATGACGTCTTACCGCTTATTGATGACTATGCAAATGAGGTTGTAGGTCACGAGTCACCCCGAGCAGTGCTGAAAATGGTGTGCCGGTTCTATATCGAACATAAAGTGTAGGCCTGCGTCATTTGTGATAAATTCGAGATGACAATATGACTAAGTGATGCTTCATTCTAACCTTTAAATGTTCTCCATTCAATTCAGAACTGCTTGCAATTTTTTTTTTCCTGGCCTGTAACATTAAAACTGACGTACAATGTGGATTCCTATAAAAAGAAACTTAAATGCACTTTTCTTGCTATTTTTTCCCTTAATAAATTAAAATATTTAAAAATAAATAAAAAGTAATTTTTAAATTAAATGCTCTGTGTGCATATTCTTTTGGAATATAAACTTTTCGATTGTAGTTCTTAACCAATCATATTTCTGGAAATTACTTGCTATTCCTTTATTTTCTATTCAACAAACTCAGGATTCATCTAATTTAAAAAAAATGTATACAGTCATCTAAACCTTTATATCATATTATATCTCCACGCACCAATATTTCAAACTAACAATTACGCATGCACAAATTTCACAGTTAAGTTCATGCCCGCCCAGGCCCTCAAAGACATTTGACGATGACATATTCTTTAAGTGGGGGAAGCTCCAGGAACAAGAGAACACAGATAGTATTTAAGCAAATTCAACATCGAATGTGGATCAATCAGGGTTCCGCCAACACGGACAGCTCCGTTCTGTGTACTCAGTGAACAGAACCGCAGAGATTGGACAGAACCGCGGATATCATTGATATTGCCAGCCTGGCTCTCAAACACCTATCAGACACTCCACGGCCAGCGCGGAGAGGCTTCACAAACATACCATAGGCTGACTGACGACATCCAAACACCTATCAGACACTCTACGGCCAGCGCGGAGCGGCTTCACAAACATACCATAGGCTGACTTGATGACATCCAAATGCTTTGCATGCTACGAGTTTAACCCTCTCCCTGCTGGAAGCAACCAGAAATGCCCTATAGAGGTGCGGCAGTGCCTAATCCAGCAGGGAGAGAGTTAAAGGAACATACAGTAGGTCAGGAGATGCTTCACAAATGTACCATAACCTGAATGATGATAGTCTAAAAGCATGCAAGCTATATGAGATAAAAGGCTCGTGCAGTTGGTTGGGAGAGGCTTCACAAACATACCGTAGGCTGACTGATGACAGTCCAAAGGCATGCAAACTATTAAAGGGACTTGCAGTTGGTTGGGAGAGGCTTCACAAAGATACCATAGGCTGACTGATTACAGTCCATTGAGTTTAAAGGGACTCGTTGTAGCTTGGGAGACGCTTCACAAACATACCATAGCCAGACTGATGACAGTCCAAAGGCACGCAAACTATTAAAGGGACTTGCAGTTGGTTGGGAGAGGCTTCACAAACATACCATAGGCTGCCTGACAACAGTCCAAAGGCATGCATGCTATAAAGGGACTTGCAGTATCTCGGAAGAGACTTCACAAATGTATCATAGCCTGAACCAAAGTCGAAAGGCAAACAGTATACAAGATATATATAACCACAGTCGATTACTTGAAAATCATCAAAATTTCAAAGATTACCACTTTGCTGAATTTTATGAGATTATTAATTTTTACGGGTAATTTGTAAGGAATCTATCTCATGGATCTGTCATCTCAATACTTGTGCTTTCTGCGCTGTGGCAAAGCAGATATCATCCTGAGTCGACATCAGTACCAGCCAGTGCTTGCAGGATTATTGCAACATGCAACGCTACATATGTTGCAGGTTTCCTCCTACCCTAAACTTCATTAATTGTGATACAAGTGAAAGAATAATTAAGTGGCTCTAAACACCAATTTAAAGATATAATAAAATACAATAAAATATGTCATCATGACAATTAGCGTGGGTGGTACATAAATGTCATAGTCGTCTCATCCAGCACTAGGGACAATGATATATGCCAGCCCCACAGAGCTGATAAATAATGCAAAGATGTTAATTAACTCATTAATACACCATTATGACATATATATATATGTTTTGTTTTTGTTTAAAGTTTCATATAAAGTTTGACAATATAATACCCTACACCAATATGAATTTTGTTCTTAAAAATTGTGATTTGTTAAACATTAATATTTGTATTTGATATACAAGTTTCTCTACAGACTTAACATGCTGAATTAATATTAGGAATTACATACGATTTTCACAAAAGTTTCACAAAATGTGACATTTATACTTACTACCGTATATTGAAAATACCGATACTATAAGCTGCTACAGAGATATTTTAAAAAGAAACACCTAGCTCATAAATAATGCAAAAATGTCAACTAATTAATAAACTATCATGACATACAGTATATACCAGTAATAACTGTATTAATAGTTTCATATTATTACTCCCCAGTGAGTTGAGAAGGTGAAACGAGTGCACACTTATCCATCGACCAGATTTGTACCATAGCGCTATGAGCTAGCTTTCGATCACGGTTTTGGTGCAATACAAATGCATACATTAATTATACCACATAACATTTTAATAACTGTGTACATTTATTTCACAAAATTTAATTTTTAAATTTAATTAAATTAATATTTTTACTTTTTTTTTTACTTTCTTTAAAACTTAAAAAATTATTTTAAATTTAAATTTATTAAAAGAAAACATTTAGTGTGTGTGTGTGTGTGGGGGGGGGTCATATTATGAGAACAAGGTGGAATAAGTCTGGCCAAGTTCGATACATCGGTCGTATCAACACGTCGGTATTTTACTTCCTGGAGTAGTAGGTCAACTATCATGTTGGAATGACCGTCATGGGAAATACCGGCTAACAAAGCTGGACCAGGAAATGGACGTAGAATCGCCGTCGTCGGGTTATCGAGAGCAATAACATTATCAATTCCTGGAAGGAACGGTGTACTGCACTTGACCGTTTTCTGATGAGATTTTAATAATTTTATATGCTGCTTGTCATCATTTATTCTACAGTACATTTTCTGTTCTATTTATTGTCATAGGTGTACTTTTAATGAAGGGGACAAAAATCATTGGGATAATAATAATTTTCTATTGTTACTAATATATTATTACTAAGTATTATTATAAGATTATCATTATTAATCAAAAATAATTAGTAATATAATAATAATAATAATAATAATAATAATAATAATAATAATAATAATAATATGTATTTATTATATAGTTAATGACAGGGGACGGTTTCTCGTCGTCGACAGGCTCAGATAATAGTTGAGGTGCGAAACTCCATGTGCAAGGTACTTGCTGAAAATGCTCCACTATTATTACTCCAGATGATGCATCAGTGTGCACCCATTAGATCTTCTCAACTCCCTGGGGAGTATACAACCCAGGCTGCTTTTCAGGCACTAGAAGGTTAATAGTCATAATTCCATCTCATCCTACTGGGTACCCATTCACAGCTGCACTCAATCACAGCTGCACTGACTGGAGCTCTGTGGATTTAAGTACTGCTTAAGCTGCTTTTCAGGCACTAGAAGGTTAATAGTCATTCCATCTCATCCTACCGGGTACCCATTTACAGCTGAGTGGACCGAAGCTGTGTATAAGCACTTTGCTCAAATTGCAATTTTATATGCTAGAAGGTTAACTTCATAATTCCACCTTATCCTACTGGGTACCCATTCACAGCTGCACTGACTGGAGCTCCATGGATACAAGCTCTTTGCTCAAGCTGCAATTTCATATATATGCTAGAAGGTTAACTTCATAATTCAATATTATCCTACCGGGTACCCATTCACAGCTGCATTTACTGAAGCTGTTTTGATATAAGCACTTTCCTCAAGAATGCTGTATGATGGCATGAGCTAGGCAGACAGACAACCACGCAATATACGATAAGTTCAGCGCAGACACGGAGGTGGAAATTGGGATAGAGATCATGATCTTGACTTGCACGCAGATCTGAGGAATATCATCAAGCCTTTGATCAAAAGCACATCTGTGTACAGATCTCCCATTCTTACAGAGATCTATCCTTGCATTGCGGCAAAGGCTCCCTAGATATCAACGAGAAAATTGGCAATTTGCCCTCGACAATTATGAACATATGTGATTGATTCACATGAGAAGACAGCGGGTCCATACCTAAATGAATATATCTGCTGAATATCGCGAGAATTTACGGCTTTATCCATGTTCAGTGCATTAAGTATCATAACAGAAAGTTTAAATTAAAATAAAAGTTAGAAATGTGGACAGATTATGTATATATATGAAGAAAATTATAGTATAAAGAATGATATTTATACGTCCAAAATGTCGTTGTTTTACCGCAGTAGTTTCAACGTAAATTGTAAGATAGAACATGGCGGCAGAATTAATATTTTTATCCTCGGCATATAGCAACCTTATTTGTCCGATATTTATCGATAATTGATCGATAGTTACTTAGCGATTATTGATATGCCATATCTGTATCGATAGTCAGCCCTACCCATATGGAGCCTCTAGCAATTCCACAATAGGCCAGGTGGGATATACGAGATACCTCACAATCAGGCTAATTAGGAAGGCATCACCTGTTTCTCGTTAAGAAATTAATGAGTTAGGAGCCCCCGTACGTTCAGCTACATTTAGGCTTTCAATAATAACCTTCCATCCATGCACCAATAAAATAGCGAACATGTACAGGACTTTTAATAACGAATTGGATTTCTTTTAACAGATATCTGTTCAATACTTTTAACCAAAAATAATAGTATGTGTTCAGCTATACATCTGTTTTCAATACTATGTTTTCAGTCATAAATCTGGTTTTCAATATTATGTTTTCAGCCATAAATCCACTTTTCAAAACCATGTATTCTGCCAGAAATCTTTCTATTTGTTTTCTTCTTTTTCATTATTATGTATTCAGTCATAATAAATTAGTGACGATGCAATATGGCAAAAAAAGAATTATGTTTTTTTTGTAAACAGAAATTTGCATATCTAAGTTTTAAAACATTGAACACTGAAAGTTTAGGAGAGTAGAATACCGAAACCATTGCTGGCGGTGTGTTGGGAATTCTTTGAAGATAAAGACCCACTGTGCAAGAATGTTCACAGAATTACTTATCATTGTCAACAGATGGTGAGCAAGTTTAACCCTCCCTCTGCTGAAATAATCACCATACAGCTGTCTAACGTTTCAACTGAATGAGAGTTAAAATATACAATTAACCAGGGTTACTTTTTAACATTAGGAGAAATGGCGAGTGGGAACGTCTACCCTGATTAACCCTCTCCCTGCTGGAGGCAAGCAGAATTGCCCTAAAGAATATTGCTTGTGCCTTGTCTAGCAAGGAGATGGTTAAAGGTGCACATTTAAAAATGTTCATAGAATTAAAATATTGTCCACCAGTGAAATTACTTAATCTGCAGATAATATTTTATGGACATTTAGTGTTATGTGGTCTTGAGATGATTTATGGACAGTGCTATATATGGTCTTGAGATAATTTTATGGACAGTTAGTGCCATGATTTACAGTAATGCAAATAATAAGTACAATAGAGAGATGCAATAGCAAAAGGACAATAAATAATCGTAATAAATAATACATAGGGAATTTGCATGTTATGAAGTGATGCAATTAAAAAATTAATACATTGCAATTTTCAAAATGTAGTATTCTGCATGGACGTAAAACTTGTAGAATCCTATGTGGAGCATCCAACTCCTCTAATCACCAGGATTGTCTTCAATCGATAACTTGTAGCAATTTTGTGATGAAATCGGAAGATTGCCAACCACAATTTAAGTCCCTACGCTAATAACAATAACCATAAATCTTTTCTCCTAATCAATGAAAATGGAAGCAGTTCTACAAAACCATTTACGCTTGAAAAATCATTTATAATTAATATCATACATATATATTTCCATGAATCATTGCAAATGGTAAATCTTCATAAATCATATGGCAGTTTGGGTTGTATTATTCCCAGGGAGTTGAGAAGGAAAGTGAGCACATGCCGATACATTGACTGGGGTAATAATATAGTGCTCTATAGTATCTTGTTATAATGTTATACATGCTATCTGTCAATAACAGGACAAACTCCGGATGAATATCTCAATTGTTATTATTATTATTATTATTTTAGTATTATTACACAAAAATGTAAAGAAATATGGAAATGTGTTGCGGAGACATTCCGGAAACGGGCAAGAGCAAGCACCATCACACACATGAACGCACGCAAACTGTTTTGGATACTGCCGTTTCCTACCCAGATCTTCGCTGGAGACATGGCAAGACACGTGGTCATCCGATGGCAGCCTGTCACGCCATGCATAGTGCCGTTATCTCCCATATTCCCACGGACGTGGGTAATGACGCGTGGAGTGTTATGGCTGGCGATATGGTATCGTTTCATGAAGCTCTCGTACCCACTAAGAGACCATAGTGCTCTCATAGCTATCAGTGAGATGTAGATAGATATGAGACTGTTATGGTTTCTTAGTGAATACGAGAACTTAATGCATGAAGCCAATATATACTCAACAAAATTAATTAAGGGCCAGTAAATTTGTGGATATAAATTTTAGCTTTATATTATTTTAATAGCAAAGAATTTACAGATGTCTACATATTAACCCTCTCTATGCTAGAGGCAACTGCCCTAAAGAGTCGTGTCTGTGTCTAATCCAGCAGGGAGAGGGTTAAAGAACTTGCAGACACATTATCAGAAAACTGGCACTAGATTCTTCTAACCAAAATTTGGCAAAAATCTTCACAATAAAATAATTAATATTGCCAGAATTTAAAGTACAAAGTAGTGGATACTCCCAGGGAGTTGAGAAGGTGAAATGAGTGTGCATTGATCCATTGACTGGTGTAATAACATAGCACCATGAGCAAGCTTTCAAGCATGGATATGGCAGAATATAAATATGCACATTATCATTATTATTACTATTATTATTATTATTATTATTATTATTATTATTATTATTATTATTATGATCAAGCCAGTTTACTTTGAATCCATTCAGCGAACAACTTATTTCAGAAAGTCGTACTTTATGAAAAGTAACATAGCCTGAACAAAACCGATATCTTTGAACATATCTTTTGCCAATCTACTGTGGAGAATTTGCAGATGAGGATAGGAATGGAGTAGAGTAATCATGGTAATTATACAATGAACGATAATAATACTATAATTAAAATAATTATATACAAAAACCATGCAAAATTATATGTACACAGGTCACATAGCGTGATTCATGGTACTTTTAACCCTCTCAATGTTGGAGACAACCAGAGATGCCCTAAAGAGTTTTGAATGTGCCAAATACAGGGAGATGGTTGGTTTAGTTTCTTTAAATATATATGTTATTCACAATAGAAATGGATTGGGTACAAGTTATGCCAACTTAGAAAAAAAACGCTCTTGAAATATTTACATCAACTACATTTCTATAATGGAGGTGGTTAACACGTACTTGTGTCAGGTTTGCATACAAACATTAATAACCAGACTTCTGCGAAAAAACACTGAAATACTCCGCAAAAATCCTATACAAACCTATCAACTCGCTCAATCACACTGTAATGGTACTCATGCACAAACCCAATCATATGCAGCACACACATACAATCATACAATCATTGCCGTGTTCCAGTGATTAAATCTCTGTATTGATATACGGAACTGCTTGTAGCACACAATACAGAAACATGCAACTCGGAGGGAAATACAGCTCTCTACATATACCCATATATACCAAAGCATTTTTCATCATATTATTTTTATAGGAATAGCTTGTACATCACAATGCATTGACATGCAATAAAAACGACCCAATGTCTAACATGCGAATTTCTCCCTGCCGCACAATGTGCATCGATGCCTGGATTATGTGCATCAATACCTGGATTATGTGCATTGATGCCTGGATTATGTGTGCATCGATGCCTGGATTATGTGCATCGATGCCTGGATTATTCCCGTGCTCAGGCATGCAATAAATAGATGCGTGAATCGGTCACGGTATATTTTTCCTGCGATAATTCCCTTCCTCATCGATCTGTTTACAATCATAGCTATGTAGATTCTGTTAACGACTATTTCAGACAAGATTGTGGGGATAATTACCAGATTTCAGGTGGGACAAACTGTCATCACGCCAATGTGAGATACGTAAAAGCTGAGTGAATGGTACATGCCATTCTAAAAAATTGTTTTACTAAAAATTACTATTGATAAATGCAATTTAATTAATTAATTTTGCAGAGTATATATATATATATGTGAATGAATATATATATATATATGAATGAATCCTACAACAACAATGAAGACAGATTCTAGTAAAGTCTGACATAATGATTGTTCCTTGATAAGGAAACCAGACAAACACTCAAACAAACATCCTTGCTTTGCCAGACATCACCCTTATAGAAATTGGCTATGTCTGCGAATCAGTAAGCCCAATGATTTCTGGGTAATTAGTTAACCATGTGACGACATCGCACCATTCACAGGACTTATTATCCTAATGCAATGTATGAAGGAAATTTAGGAATAACGATGGCAATTATGCCATAATTACCCTAATAATTAAAATCTCCTAATAGTTCGAACACCTAAAGTAATCTGTGGAGAGAAAAAAATCTGACCCTAAAATTATGAACATGACCAATTTCTTTTTCAAATTGTAATTTTATATTATTCAAACACAATAAAAAAAATTCATATATATATATTTTTAAACCCTTAATTTATTTACCATTTCATTTACAACCATATATTGTGCCTTAATTTGGTTGTCCCTAATTATACGCACACTGATCATTTTCAATTTCCGTACGTGTCCATTAATTCGAACAGCTACAAATTTAATTATTTTCTCCTGTTCAAATTATTAGAGTAATTATGGTATCGGTATAATTACCGTATCTTGACCTTTGCAATATACTGTATTCTCTTGGGTATACACATTCCATTTGGCAATTTAGTGGCCCATTAAGTTGGTAAATCAAGTGTATCAATAGTGCTGTGTTATATAGTTCAAATTTACAGCATTTATCATGACTTTGTGTATGCATCTGGTTTAAATGGTCTCAAGATAACATCATAAACTAGTAGTAGCTCCTAAATATGGCATCACTGTGAAATTGGGGACTTTTAAATTTCCAATAGTGTGTGTGTATACGTGTGTGTGTGTGTGTGTGTGTGTGTGTGTGTGTGTGTGTGTGTGTGTGTGTGTGTGTGTGTGTGTGTGTGTGTGTGTAAATTATGAGGTAAAATATGAACATGTTAAATAAATATTTGCAAATACAAATAATAATTTGATTGATACAATTTACTGCGATATCCCAATGAAATGGGTTTTTTTCATAAATGTTCAAGCTTACTTTGTTCATATTGTAGGATAAACAGAAACATATGGTTTAGCCGAGTGAGTGATTATGGAGTTTGACGTCTCTGCGGGAATCGTTCTCCCATTAGCGACAAGGTTTAGCCGAGAAAGAAGATCTAACAACCATGACAGCTCTACTTTGATACATACTTTGTCAAAAGTTACAACAGTCGACGTTCAATGGCGATAATACATACCAAACATGCTAAATGCATGTCGTAACCAATGACAACATTACTTTCCCTCTGAAGGTCGTTTGATTGGTTTGCTTTAACTAGTTCACAGAAAATTATTCTAAAACAAAACCCGATTCGGAATAAAACATGACTGGCTTGAAAATTTGTTTGAAACCAAAACTTAGTTTACATCATACAAAATTTGCCGTCAGTGTCACTAATATTGAAGCGTGGATGGTTTTATAAACAAAAACCTAAAATCGAAGTTGTAGTCTGGAAATTTCACAGCAAACACACTGATGATGTAATTCCAGATGAATCAATACCTGGGGCGCGTTCAAAGATGCAAGCGGCTTGTAAGCAGCTTACCAAACTAGCCACCGTCTCAAGAGTCGTATGAACCGTAGATGGGACAAGAAACCAGTTTAGCTCGCAGTTTTGCAAGTCGCTTGTGTCTTTGAACGCACCCCTGCTGATATTGGAGCCAAGTGTGGAAACATGGAGATGTGCTATGGACAAGTTTATAGAGGCCAACTTTGTATCGCTTTTCTTTTTAAGTATTTGTCCTGTATGTAATTGACATTCGTGAACTTAGGTCAACGGAGGTCGTATATACAGAAGGAGGTGGTATACAGAGGGAGGTACAGTGCTCCCTTGATATAACGCCCTTCGATGCACCGCAGATTCGGATACAACACAGGGTTGTTATTTTTTCTCTCCAATTATATTCGTTGATATAACGCGGGTGGCATGTCATGGAACCCAACTTCAGCGTTATATCGAGGGAGCACTGTACTTGGTATACAGATATTAACATAAAGCTTTAACCCTCTCCATGCTGAAGGCAACCG
>JAUTBZ010135267.1:0-13533 GCA_032361785.1 Lepetodrilus galriftensis
CCCTGTAGCTATAGGGTGCCAGAATAGATAGCAAAATAGTAAACGGGGCATCTTATAGCTACAGTTCTGCAGCTAACAGTATACATACTAAGAACTTACGGGGACAAATCCATTTGGGTAATAGGGACCGGAACTTGCCGTCCTCTATATGTATTATAATTCTTGTATATTTTGTACTTTACTCATATTGACTTGAAATAAACATTTTTCAACAGACCGGAACTTGCCTCCCGGATCTTTACCATAAATACAGCGTTTTTCGATTGATGACCGAACTATGGGATTTAGGAATTGGTTGTTTGTGAATGCTCAACGAAGACGATATGAATACATATAGAAGTGACGTATAAGAATATGTAGTTTGTCGTTTTGACATGTTATACTATGGATTATATTGGACTATAATGTTATACTGTCGTCACCTATGGGTGAAAGATTCCCGCTGTGACTTAAAACAATAATAATAATAATTGGACCATCTGTAAACTGATTTATCGAACTGAGAAATCAATTTATTTCCTCATATTTTATTGACAGAAAATCAAAACTGTAGGCTCGGACAAAGTCAAAGGTGAATAATCTTTACGGATGTAATTTAGACTGTCTATTGTCTCAGAGGGTGAAAGTTAATAGTTTCAATATCAATATAAATTATATTGATTGGTATTATATTTATATGAAAGGAGCCGCTGAAATGTTTTTCTCCAGTAATCTAGGGCGATAGTTGTATTAGGAGTACAATGTGCATGTTTTTGGGTGAACACAAGGTGTGGCAGACTAATATATAGACTTGTTCCTAGTCTTGCTTATCTGCTCTATACTAGACAGTATAGGGTTTATTTTGAATAGGAGTATTTGCGTGAGAACAAGGTGCGACACAGACTAACTAAAATGTAAACTTTGTTGATAACGATGCTATAATGTATTTGCCACGTGCCTATTTATTATTTGAAGTATTATTATGTTCATACATTGGAATAATAATACGGCGACCCGTTACCAATAGGCGTATACACAGAGAGGCTGCTGGCCGAGTGACCGCTTTATTACCCGGGACGACCGGGGAGACTTTTAGAAAACAACATAACGCCCGGACTTCGCGAGTTGGGGAATATTTAGGAACAATAGCGAGAATCTACGCCGACGCCTGTCACCCTGTCGGACACGCACGGGACCAGCGATACCAACCTTGCTGGCGAGTTCTGATTGACTGATGCACAATTGCTCGAAAGACTACATCGGGAGGGGGGAAAAATCAGCGTTAAATATTAACAGGGATATGATTCATGTATGTTTAACGAGGCTGTACTTTTGAGAGGACAAACAAACCCAGCAATTGGACAGGTGGCGACTGTGCGGATTCGGTTAATTATTTAAGAGCATCTTGTATAACTAGTCAGTGTACGGAGCTTTTGTAGCGGGGTGGGTTGCGATGGAGTTCTCGGGTTTCTCAATGTAAAGGATTGCAACAGCACAATCAACTAGGCATGCTCGATCACGGGGTGATGGTTATGAATGATTAATTACAGAAATCTTTGAAATTTGAAGGAACATGCTAAGCTTTTTCTAAATATTAAAAGAAATGTGGGACGATATTTAATCAAGGGAATTTTGAGTAAAGAGAGATTTATTCTCTACCGGAGGTTGAAAGTAGGTAGGTTTGTGTAGCATATAGTTTCAGTGTTATTTCTTATGTATACATTTTATGAATATTCTTGCATTAAGTTGGATATGTATAGCTACCATTGTCATTAAATAATTAATCTAAACGAGTATAGTCGACAGAATCAGCGTGAATCGTTTGAAATTTAAAATAGCTGTTGGAAATGTAATCCCTATAGCAAGATTGAGCACAATTCGATAGAAAACAAATTCTGCAGTGTGAAATTAACTCCGTGTTTTAATATATTGCGTATTAATTTATGAAAGATACGTGTGGGACCGTCTCTATATTAAGCCCTAACGTTCATTGCTTTGCAGTTGATCAAGAATAGTCGGTAGTTATCAACATTATCGGAGGTGGGACTATTTTTGTCATCGTAATATTCAACACTCGATGTTTAAGCCATTTCTTATCGAATGTGGCGGGCGGTACGATTTGTCATCTGAAATTTGTCCACACTCCTACTCAAAGCAGCTCGTTTGTTCGCGAGTTTACGTTTAAAGATTTGCTCTTTTGGGAGATGTGATAAATTGGTGTAATTTCTCGGCTCGCGTCCCGTACCTTGAGAGAAGGGAATGTGATCACTCGGATCCCTCCATTATGAGCTTTTGTCCCCCGACAGCTCATCTCGCCGTACAGCCGAGGAGGACTTCTCTCTGATTAGCAATTTTATTGAACGATTTCAGACCTGGCTTGGCTAATATCGTCTCCGCTCTCCTCTCCCCCTCCCCCTCCCCTCCCCTTCTCTCTCCTCCGATACCAACCCGCCCGATGCTTGCTTATTCATGAGACGCCGTCGGTTTTAACCGTCGCTGCTTGGCAGATTTATTGACATACAGACCAATTGAGATGTGCCTTTGTGTACTCTAATCTCTTCACCCCTCATCTTATTGTTTTCGACTGCATGTCAAAAATGGCTTTTCTTTCCTGTGTTCCAGAAAAAGCTGAAGCAGAAAATCGACAGCGGCACCTCGGAACCGAACTTGGCCGAGAGTGCCTACAACTTCGACGAACAGGACTCCCCTGTGAACAAAAGTACCCGTGGCGGGAACTCCTGCGTTGATAGCAACCACCTGCCTCAGCTGTCGGTGAAGATCGTCCAGCAGATCAACTCCAGACCGGAAGCGTCGCAAACGATACACACGAACGTGACCGTCAGCACCAAGACCTACAGATCTACGGACTCACCCAAGCCCAGCGTCAGCAGCGTCCACACGAGTGTAGAGTGTAAGCAAGAACCTGTTGAGGACGCGCATAGCCAGCAGGACAACAACGGTCAGTCCTGCTCTGGTGCTCATCCTTCGGAAGACAGCATCTTTGATGTTGTCAATAATGTAGAAGAGTTTCTCGACAGATTCGAGAAAGAAGACTGTGAAATACCCGAGCACCTCATTAAAGACATCAAAGAGTTTGATGAGATCTGTGAGAATTGGAAAGTTCAGTGTGAATCTCAAACGGACATGTTTGGGCCAGTTCAATCCCCAGGATTATCCAAGTCCTTCCCAGAGACGGGGAGCGGGGTGGGTTCTATGTATGAAGCCAGCAATGTAGTTCCACCCATGAGCAACAATGTTCCTCCTCCTCCCATGAGGTCGAACGCACCAATATCCAGCATTAGTGATGCCACGGGGCCGGCGGCAGAGACACTGAAACAAATGGCCGCTTACCACCAGAGCCATCCGAACCAGTCCCACAGTCCGGGCTACCCACTCAAGTCGCCGCCACTCGACCCGGATAATAACTACACGAGAGGGAACGGCTACGTGAACTTCCAGCAACAGCAGAGCTACTCCAGTATCCAGCAGCAGGGCCAGACGCCGCAGAGCGGAAGCTTCCCGTTCCCTCCTGCGTCTCACATGCCAGACTCTCAGGCCAACCCACCACAGTACCCTCAGCATATGCAGAGCAAGGAGATGATCAACTATGGCGCCACTAAGCCGCTGACGCACTACACCGACCACAGCAACGGCCAGCCTACGCAGCCGTCGTCGCTGCAGCAGCTGCAGAACCAGGTGAGGTCGCACTTCAACCAGTCGCCCAACCCGCAGATGCAGATCACTCAGACCCAGCACATGCAGGTGTCTCACGGGCAGCATCATATGCAGCTGTCGCAGACTCAGCAGCTTCAGATGCAGCAGCCACCGCAGCAGATCTCGCTGACGCAGCAGCAGTCGTTCTCGATGGGTTCTCACCCGCCTCAAGGTCAGCAGTCGCAGATGATGAACGAGCAGATGAATATGCAGATGATGGAGAAGATGAGGGAACAGAGGCAGAGGCAGATGATGGAACAACAGCAGCAGCAACAACAGCAACAGCAGCAGCAGCAACAACAGCCTCAGCAAGGACAGATGCCATCTCAGCATCCTCAGCATCAAGCCCAGCATGCAGGTCAGCATGCAGCTCAGCATGCACAGTACATGAACAGACCTCCTCCCGAGTACAAGGTACCTCCAGCCTCTGTGTCCAGTCCTCACATACACCCCAATGCCAACGCTCAGTATGGCACCAGTTCAGCAACAGGTGCAGCCAATCCGTTAAGGACGATACAGAACATGGTGAATCAGACTCCGTATGGTACAGTGAAAAGTGAAGTGGTGTCGCCGCCGACGCAGAACGGCATGATGCAGGCCGCACACATGTCCAGCATGCAGACAATGCCCGGCACGATCAGTGGTGGTGGTGGACCTAACGCTGCTCAGATGCAGCGGCCGCCTTATCAGGCAGCCGGACAGAACCTCAATCAGGCCTCAACGCGAGCCCAATCATCTTCAACGTACACCAGTGCAATAATGCGCAATCAGAAACCTCCTAATGTGAACGTGGGGCCCGACGGCCTGAACATATCTCAACCTAGGAGTCAGGAATGGCCGAGGCCAATGATGGCAGTGTCGAGGCATCCGAGCCAGGCCTCGATGGGCGGGCCACCGGCGGCAATGTCTGCGGCCGGCATGATGCAGTACGGACACTATCCTAACAGTGCAGCCCCGGGAATCATGCAGCAGCAACAACAACAGCGGCCGCAGATGAACTCCATACCCGGTCAGGCCGCCATGATGCAAAATAACTCGCAGGTGATCATGCAGCAGCAAATGGTTCAGAGGGTAAACATGAGGCAGACGGCCGCGCAGAACTCTCAGTCGGGGGCCCAGTATAACATGGCGCCGTCGGTTGCCATGGCAGCGGGTTCCGTGCCGCCAGGGGGCGTTCCGGCCAGTGCAGGGCAAGCACCGCCGGGTTATTCCGCGAACAGTTCAACGCAAGATGATATCATGAACTACTTGGACAATCATAACTCTGGCTCTGACTTTTTCGATTCAGACCAATTTAATCTGCTGGACGAGATTCTCGGAAAACAATGATACCCGGAGAGAGAAAACAATAACCAAAAATCAAATTCACTGTGTGGCGTGTTCGTTAACGTCTAGGGCGCTTCTCTGTGAAGTGTTCTCGTTCTCGGCAGGTATTTCCCCCCACATAAGTAAACAATAGTAACGATTGTGTTGAAAAGAAAACATGCATTCGTGCTACAAGAGGGAGTATTCTGTGCAGTTTGAAAATAACACAAGCCCGTGAAAACTGGAGACAATTCCATGTGGTGAACATGTCATCATTATAATCTACCTCGTGCGTGTCTTTCTCCACTCGAGATAAACCCGTGGTGTTCAGAGCGAGATCGCTGATTTTGTTTTTATATGGATACGTCTATAGGGAGTAGCTGTGTGTTAAACATGTGCCCTGTACTGTGCGCTCCTGATGCTGAGTCGCTTCAGTCATGTGACTGTCACGTGACTGTTGAGTCACGTGCACTTCTGCCGACAACATTCTCACAACTTATAACACTGACTGGAATAATCCCGGGCCGTGTAGTTCCCCAATGTTTTCAGGGACCATAGCTCGGTGTAGAACACATGGTAAAATAGACACTGCTGACGATCTCAAGATGGCGGTCGAGACGCCATATTGGATTTATGCTTCCTTCATTCATTCTGCCGAGGTTAGTTCTTGGCTAGGACATCTGTGACCTAATTTCGTAGGGAAAGTAGTACCTGAAAATTACCAATACGGGACGATGAGCACGGCTGAGAGCTAGCTCAAATTTGGTCACAAGTTAAATTGTAGAATGATTTAATCAAATTATTTTTGTATTTATATAAATGTATCATTTACATTTTGAGATTGCAACGTAAATCTGAGCCCGCTGTTTCCTCGCTTCCCCAAAGATGTGGTAGAAATGTCAGTTCCATTTCGCTGTATGCTATTGATTGTGGAAATTTGTCACTGTATATCAAAACCTAGCGAATTGACCCCTGACATTTCTATCACGTTCACTCGAGCAGTATAACCAGAGAGCCGAGAAATATCAATATCGAATCACACATGAGCTATAAATATGCCCCGTACATTCAACCAATCTTACCCATCAGCTGTCTGTAGCGTCAGTTTCCTTGAATACACATTTATAACAGTTCACGTTCTGCCAGTACGTGCAATCCCTGTTTATTGACTTTTAAAACAAATCACTTCCTATAAAAGACATTTGGATTGGTGTTTAGGCTAAATCTCCTTTTAGAAAAACTCTACCCGAATGGAAGATCCCAATTTCCAGTGTAATGACACGTATATTTGTACATTGCATGAAATTGACACAATGAAATCTATAATCTTGATTAAAGTCTGTATACAGTTGGGTAGTGTATTACTATAAAGTCTGATTCGATATCCCGGTTAGATTGTAGATTGATTGTAACAACTCGTGTAATGCCAAAGAGAAGAAAACAAATGTTGAATGTTTCTCAATACATTCCAAATTTCTCATTTATCAAACGAGTGGGCTTTTTTAAATGGTCTAGTCGAGGAAGTAGCTTGCTCAAATTTGATTAAAGTGTCATCATGTTATATGCATGTATCATGTCCATTGTCTGAATCATCACTCCCCACTCGTATTATTATCACAGCCTTCCTCTCACCGCTGACTGTTTCCTACAATAATGTCGAAGGCTAACTCTTACTGCTGAAAAGGCAATATCATTAAAATCAGATCTCGGCCCAGCTGAGCGCGAATATCATATACTTGCATCTGTTTGAGCGTTAGTTTCGGATTGCACCCGGTTCGAGGCTTACGTCATAGTCAGGCCCCGAGATTACGAAACTTTTCCGAGTACGATTTCATTCTCAACTCTGAGGTTTGTCCCCATATTAAAAACCTGAACGTGAGCATGAAATCGTACTAAAAAAGTTTCATAATCTTGGAGTTGCATGCCGTCTAGTGTTGCCATGGCGTACACGATGATTTACGCCAAGACTACGCGATACTATCCCTTCGTGAAACGCAGGCCGTCTGCAAGTCTTGAGAGACTAACCCTGGACGTCTGTACGAGGTATACTAGTCGTAATTCATTCCTTCCTTTTGGTTTAGGTCTCCCGGATCTATTATTTACGCCATGATGTAATAACTGCAACGAATGCTAACCGATTTCCCTACGGTACCCGTCAGAACATATACCTTGATTACTAAACACCAGTGTGTATTTCTACGCCAACCTAACCTGGACGCGTCTGAATTCTTTCTAACTAAGTCCGCTTGAGTCTTCGTAACTAGCTTAACCCTCTCCCTGCTGGATTAGGCACACATGCACTGCTCTTTTAGGCATCTCCGGTTGCCTTAGCGTGGAGATGGTTAATATACACGCTGAAGTTGAAATTTGAAAGTGATCATGGTTAAAATCGGTCCAATGTCGTAGTAATCTTTTTATTTAAAGAAATAACCAATTAAACTATGTGCGTTTCACGAAGCTCTCATATCTACTACGATACCATAAGCACCCTCATAGCGATCTAATCGTACGGGGATCGTGCATTTACGAGAGCGCCGTGGTCTCATAGTAATTATGAGACCTTCGAGAGACGATACCCTGTAGGCCTACTGTACGGTACCAACATTTATTATTCAATGTTGAAGTTCAACTCCCTGGTGAAAATATTACTCGTATTCTCCGGCATAAAATAAATAACAAAACGGTCGTATGCCATACTCTTCTATGGATGGCCAGTGAGGTTATATTTCAAGGAACAATTCATTCACGTCAATATTCTGATTAAGTCGGTACACGTTTTAACACTTCGGCTTGACCACGTGACCTGATATATTTACAGCGACCATTCATAGAACTGATGCTTTGACAGCACGAAACTGGTCTCTTAATGGTGTGTCGATAATATGGTAATGAAATATATCTACTTTGGCATCGCTGTGTAAAAGGACATGTCCATTGTTTTCAACGTGCTTGGGTAGACATCTGGTGCAGAATGGCGTTAGGGAAAATGCTAACCCCCTCGGGGGCGCTTACAGAATGCCTATTATTTAGTAGACTTTTTAAACTGCAGTACTTTGGTTTGGATTATACAGTATACTATGTCTTTGTTGAAACAACTACTTTGGTTACAAGATCACTTACGAGATATTCACTAGGGACTGGGCGGTATTGTATCTATACTTCACTAGGGACTAGGCAATGGTGAAGCTACTAGGTAGCAGGTTGGAACCCGGAATGATTTTCAGTAAATGGAAATTTTCTGCGGTTATGCGATTCCCGATATTACCTTTGTTTATGTGTTTACTTATTACCTAAACCACTAGTACACGTTTTAGAAACATTTTCAAAAATTACCAAATATGCGGTATCCTTGTTTTTCTATGTGAAAAATAAAATCATTCCGATTGTATAATGTAGCTCGTTATCCCCGGGAAAGTCGTGAAGTATCAGTGTTAACGCTTATGAGAGGTATCATTTATTATTCATTATTGAATCCCTGCAATCTCCAATTGGCCCCGCGCTTCTCTCGTGCACTCTAGCAACTCGGATGCGTATCGCGTGTACATTATACTACGCGTACGGCGAATACGTTTCGGATCTAAGCGTTTGGTCGTCGGCTATATATTCGCAGCGAGACTGCTCGTCTTTCTAACGTACTGCGACCTATGGTTGCCATTATGACTAAATTGACGCTTGATTTGATTAAATCAAAAGTAATCGTATTTACTTGACACATCAGTGCCGATCACAATTATGCATCTCATTCGTAAAACCAATCATATTCTGCATCACAAAAACGACGACGTAATAAGTCTAGTCTACTCGTCGCAAATGGGTAAAAGATTCCCGCAGCGACGTTAAACTCCGTATTCACTCGCGACGACGTAGCGTGAACCAGGCGTTGTATAGTCGATGGTTTCTCGTAATAATAATGAAGTATCAAACATGTATACGTATATAATTGCTTAACGATGGCTATAAGCGCTCAGAAACCCATCTGATTTGTAACGATAGGTTCAGAACTGAAACCTTGAACTCTTATAATCTCAAAACCATGCCCAACTCCTACTCTAATCGTAAAACCAGACCTCGTATATATTCGTTGGTGTACTTGGCATTGATGTTCTAAATCACAAATTATTCATATGCTTTTTTTTATTGCTTTTATTATATTTTTAACTTCTGAGAAATGAAGCTTCCCCGATTACATTTCAAGTATATTTCACGGCGTTCAACATTACCGATGTATGCAAAATTTGAAATTTATAAATCCCATGATGACAAAACACCAGACTAATCAGCCTTTTGGCGTAATCGTCAAGTCAAAAGTGAACGCTGGTTTGTCAAGCGTGTGTATACTGTCGTCGTAACGACAGCGTTCATCCATTCGGGATAGGTCGGTATTCTTCGGCTCCTGACTTAGCTGACACTCAGCTATTGACGTAGGCCGCCGTGTCTCAGACGATCCAACCCACGGAATTACACAAGT
Source organism: Lepetodrilus galriftensis (assembly GCA_032361785.1). Classification (NCBI taxonomy): domain Eukaryota; kingdom Metazoa; phylum Mollusca; class Gastropoda; order Lepetellida; family Lepetodrilidae; genus Lepetodrilus; species Lepetodrilus galriftensis. The sequence continues at coordinate 9,467 of JAUTBZ010135267.1, forward strand.
TCACCTCTCAAGATTAATTGGCAGAATAGACTGGACATATTCTAGAAGCCAGACAGACGGATTGATTTTTTTTTTCACCACAAGCACCCCCCAAAAAATGTCATTTGGCGAGTCCCCAGTGATGGCATTATTCCTGGGACTAATAAAGTAAGTAATTAGTCCCGCAACCCAGCTATCGCGCTTGAATATAAAAACAATTGACTTGAACGTCAAAATGCTGATTTATTTTACATGCGAGACAAATGTGTCTAGCAGAGGCGTGTGTTCCAATACTGTTATTGCACGCGGGTTGACGTACGATTGCCTGTGGGGTGACGCACGCAGTTACCGGGGATGTGTGAGATAGGGTATGTGGATAGGGTATAGATCTATTTATGGATATATCCGGGCCTCAATTTGGTACGCTGCCACTTCTGCACTATTATAACTTTTTTTAAATTGCCATCTCGCTTACGTATGCCATACCTCGTGATAACTAACTAAACCAGAGTATTTTTACAAAAGAGAATTGGATAACGTGGATATTTCGTGTGATTTACGTATAAATCAAGTGTAACGGCGGCTCTTGATAAATAAATAAATAAAAAAGATCTCATAACTTGCCTGCCGTAAATCATTCTTAGCGTATATAGATTTCGTGTTAGAATCAATGGGATGGAGAACGCTAAACCAATACCAGAGACGCGACGGTACCGCGTTTGGCTGCTAATGGGTGTGTATATTACGCAAATAGGCACAAGTCGCAGTTACTATTTCGAATTGCAAATTTTGAGAAACGTCTTTTTTTATTTTGTAATACAATATTATTGAATTCGGGAAATTATTTGTGGACGATAAGTAGTTCCTACGCCGCTTGACTGGAACCGATGTTTCGAACGCGTCCATAATGTCTCCTGGTGTGATTCGCTTTGTAACTTGGCATCGCTTCTCAAATTTGGTTAGTGACCTCGCGATCTATTTGTCCCATTTAATGTGGCCTATAAACAGCGGTGTTCCGTCTCGCGGCACGACGGCTGTTTGACGGCAAGGCGCTGTTCCGTCGCCTCAGCTCTGGTCATACCGATTATCCAAATCAATCGGCGACGGGAGGCTGAAGATGACGCCAAGCGTGCGTGGAGACAATCGTGCGACCTGTCCATTGTCGCAGACTCTCGTGACGTCACCGAATCGCACCCAGTCGCCCGCGCCGCGACACCAACGGTTATAGGGCGATAGGAAAGCAGTATTTGCGAGAGGAGAATATTACCTCATCCCCTCTCTTCCTCCCACCCCCCTCTTTCGCCGCGTTACTTCCGGCTGTAAGGTCACGAGTCGACCTACATGGCTAGCTTACGTCGATTAAACCTTGCTTGCATTTGCAGTCAGGAAACTACAGTGAGTTTTAGTCACTGCCGATCATTACTCGCCACCACTAGCTGCAATAGACCATGTCCGCTGAGCAAGTTATTTGTAAGTCAGTTCAAGAGCCGGGCTAGTCCATTGTTTTTTGGAGGGGACACGGGCACATGCTGTATAACGTGAAGGATACAACCAACTACCATGCCAATATTGCTTTTCATTATACATGTAGGTGTATAAGATCATGTTTTACGATGTACAATCGGGCCAAGAGGATAGGTCGAGGATTATTAATTTAATCAGTTTTGAGTATCTCAACTTCAAATAAACATTCCGACATCTGTTTAGCTGAAAATGTTAGGAAATATTTCATCATAACGTCAAGCGGCAGTCTCATATTGAAATGTTCCCCCGCATGTTATGAACTTTGCAATTTCGTTATTAATCCGTTAATATAATGTACTTAAAATCATCCATGAAATTCTATTAGTACCAATGTTTGGAACCATACCAGAATGGTTTGCCAATTGAGAAAACCGATTTTCACCAATGTTAATTTTAAATAGATTATGCAAGATTCGTTTTTGGAGGGGGGGGAAATAAACCATACGACTTTACATTATATTTCACGATAATCTGCACAATAATGTAGCATCTCCTAGCTAACCTGGGATTTCGTGTACGAAAATGCGTAACTCTAACCGTAACCATAGATTACACCATGTCATTGGTAAGATTGGTATCTACGGTTGACTTATTCCGCGGTTTCGTACGGGATGGTCCTGGGCTCTTGTGTGCGAAAGTGCGTAACTTTAGGGTAAGCTGAACTCCAACCTTCGTGTAGTCTATAGCTACGGTTTGAGGTTAGGCTGCTTTAGAGATTCACAATTTTGGTCTTCATCGTGTCTGAAATTAAAATGTATAAATATGAAATAAAAATGTTATTCATTTATGAATCTGTTTCAATTAACCCTTTTCTCTCTGTTGGATTAATCACAACGATTATTCTATAGGGGATATTTAGTTACCGCCAGTAAAGAGAGGGTTAATCATATAGTGGTAAGACGTACTGTTAGGATCATTATGGTTGTCTCTGGCATTGCAAGGGTTAATACAGGTTCAATACTCGATTGTACTAAACCATGCAGACTACTTAATTATGTTGTAGTACATGTACAACAAGACCTTGCCTATTATACTAACTTCTTTTTCTTTTATCAAGTGTTCCTCTTTATTTGTTTTGTATATCGTCGTGAGCTTATAGCGTGCTATCATGCTGCTCACCTTACAACTATCGTTAACCGTGTACAGAATTCAGATCATTAATTTGTCAACCAATCGGCCCGAGCATGTCGTAATGTGCGATGTCGGATGTCGAATGCATTGTGTATATTTTTATCTGCATTGTTCACATATGAATACAACAAATCGAATATACATGCTTGTCTTGTGTGTGTTTTTTCATTGACCCGATCGACACGAAATGATTAAGTCGTGTTTTCCGCATGACTTCTTAATGTTTGGGTCTACTCGGATTTCACGGGTAACGGCTGGACTGGAAATGACATGGGTAAATTTAATTACTGTCGGAGGCATTGCATCGTGCTTGGATATGTCCTTCGGGAGGTGCAGAGGGATAAGGTTTCTATGGAGCGTATATTGACAAAGGGGGAGAAGTGCTGGTTGTAAAGAATGGTAGCAGACATCGACTTTTGAATTTATAATTCTCGATTGGAATATTATGAATTGTGGGACCTACTGCAGAGAATTCTAGTTATGTCATTGATCGTACTTCATATTTTGAAAAACTATATAGGCCCTACACGTTTTATTGAAACTACAGTAGACCTCGCATACAACGCTCATTGGGACCGGCTATTTATGTCCGTTATATGCGACGTCCGTTATACACATGCCGCAATTAGTGTTAGACGGGACCTGGGACTTCAGATTCAGTCCGTTATATGCGAGTATCCGGTTTATCACAGGCCGGTATATACGAGGTCTACTGTATTTCCCGTTTGATATTTTACAACAATAATGAAAATGTATTAAATACTGTAAATCAGGAAATTAATGCGTCACTAATTTAATTTAAACCTTTAGATTTTAGACATAAATGCGACATGTCCGTTATGCGGGGGCCGTAGGGGGACCATACTTTCGTGACACAGCGGTGTGACGTAAGAATTATTGCGCATCTGTCAGAGTTGCATGAACTGTGAACAGTGAAATAATAATGTGATCTACACAGGTAAAGTCCACTTAAATGTTGACCTAACAGGTATGCAAGAATACTATTGCGCTAGTCTTCTTTAATATTGATATAAACAACATTCTTATACTTTCAATAAAACATTCTTATACTATCAATAAATTGAACATTCGGTATATTTTTAAACTATCCCATTATTCGGATACGTTGTCTACAATCTATATGACAGATATGAGAGATAATGTGCACTGTATATGTGAAACACTGTATATGTGTATACATGTATATACCAGTTATATCATGTATACGGATCGTGCGCAGCCTACAGGAGCATGGCTATGGCGTGTCGAATTTCTTCAGCGAACCTAGAAATGAACTAATAGTCCAGTCAAAATAGCATTTCACCCGGGACAAATTGCAACAGAAATGATTTTAGTGGCACACGCATCAGAATTGTATGTAGTTTCACCAAAAAAAAATGTAGGAGAATGTAGGTGGGGGAACTTGGTTAATT